>JABUQX010120745.1:0-30000 GCA_015478945.1 Trachelipus rathkii | reverse complement strand
CTAGAACCTTATTTATATGACTGCTTGTACAGCCATTCTAATGATAAAATAATTATCTTAACATTAAATGAAAATTCTATTTCAACCGAGTGTGCTACTCAATTCCATTCATTAGAAGATATCACTATGATCATCAGCAAAAGATTTGTCATTAATAGCTAACGTCATTCCTCCCGTAAACACTCTGAATTCAGTGTTAGTGTCCCCAGATAATGACAGTCACGGAATAAAAATGATGAGAGTGAAGATATTGATGGAAATTAACGAAAGATTCGCTTTCAGCAATGCTTGTTTCCCGAACTGAAATCTTTGCTTCAAAGCCATCCACTAGAAATACTGTCACAAACGTCATGAATGGAATTTTATACTCAAACAGTGATGATGAAGAACATCAGTTGTCTGATCAGGCATAAAAATTCATCAACCAGTATGTTATAGAGAAATGCATCTCCTCTGACAAAGACTCTTGTATATATATATACTATATATATACATATACCACTAAACTATACATTATAGTACAAACCTTTCGGGATGCTGACTATAATATATAATATAATATATCTAACTACCCCTATAAATATCTATATTCATATATAATAAATAACTTTATTGAATTAAAAACATTTTGGAAATATACAAATACACTCTGTACCCTCCAAAATGATTTATTCATGAGGCTGTATTATTGTATCCACATTGTTACTCCCATATTTTTAGTAATTGCTCAAGTATACTCACTATAATATATATATAATATACTAATACCTATATATATACCCTATATAATAAATATATATATAATATATATATATAAGTATATATATATATACTAATATACTCTCTTCAGATTAGTCATAATAGTATAGTATAGTTATATATTATATACTAAATAAATAAATAGAATACATAAATATAATAATCATATATATATATCATATACTATTATATATAATACTACTATAACAATTGTAATATTTATAGTTAAAATAATTACGCCCTTAATTTCATAATAAATATATTTAGTTTATATAGGGATCAGTTCTTATTTAAAAATATATAACCCACTTTTCAATTAATCAATTGAACGCACAATATATTAATTATTATAATAATAATCAACATACTAATGATATATTATATATATATATAATATCTCTACCGACTAAATTACCTACGTAACTAACCTAACTCCAATTAATATATAATACCCATATACGTAACTAATATAAAATATATCTATTGCCGATACTACACAGGCGCTAGTTAATACACTGGAATACTAACACACCCACATACCTATACCATACTAGTATAAAAAACTAATATATACAATATTGTAATATAATAATAATTATAATATATAGTTGTGCCCGTATATATATACATATATATATAACTATATATAAATATATATATAATATACGCACAATGTATGTATGTATGTATGTACTGTACGTATATATGTATGTATGTATCTGGCATGTGTGTGTGTATCTTGTGTGTATGCTTTTTAGTCCTTTCATGTAGCTTTGTTAATTAGTCCATTTAGCATCTAAAAATACAAGCTACACCTAAAAAAAAAAACCTTCATTTTAAGTAAGGCTGCACACCCAAGTAGCCAAATTAGATACCTAAATAGTGTAAAGATGTCATAAGGGCTACTTAAAAAACCTTCGCCAGAGGTAGACGTTATTGTTTCTCTTGACATTACTTTGGGAAAATTTTTAATAATATTTATATCTAATATAAATCGGTTCGCTATATAGTACTGACAATTTTCCTGTAGAGTATATTCTTAAAATGGCTTATACCATAGTATAAATTATATATATAATATTTAATATATATCCCCTTATATATATATATATATATTCTATCATATGATATATAATATCATATATATATATGAATACTCATAATGTATCTATCCATATATATATATATATACATATATATAATATCATATAATTATATATATGATATATATAATATATATATATACTATATAATATATTATAGTTTATATATATATATATATATATTATTATAGGGTAGGGGGGCTATAATTATATATATAGTACTATCATATATAATAATTATATAACTACATACAACATTGTATATTATGTGTACTAATATAAGTATTTTTATTAGGAAAATGCCTTTAATTATAGTCAAAACTATAATATTACGATAGTTAAGATCATCATATATATCTAATTGTGTAGAATCATATAGATATATACACATATAATTATAAATATAGTATATATACTATAATTAAAGCATATTAATATTAGTATATCAATATATATTATGAGTAATTAAAGTAGATATATATATATACTGCGACTATAGTACATAGGTCAGAATGCTATTATAGACTAATATTACATGTTAAATTATCATGATCATGAAAAGAATAATCCTCTGAGAAAATATAATACCCAACATACTATATAAATATAAATATCAAACAAATACTATATAAATATATATATGATATAGAATATTTGAGTGGGAAGGTAAAATATAGTATAATATAAATATATATATAATAAATATATAATATAATTAATATTATGTAAATTATACATTAAAATAATTAACAACAATATTTTAATAAGTATATGAAAATAAGAAATAAATATATATAATATTATATAATATATACATAATAAAGAAAATTATATATATATAGAATCGGTTCAGCCTATTTAGTACTGACAATTGTTTCCTGTAGAGTAATTCTATCAAATGGGCTCTATACGCAATAAAGTATAAATAAATATAATAATATATATATATATACGTATATAAGTATTTATATAAAATATATAATATATATTATTATACTTAGGGATGCACCGGATCTCCGGCTCCGGCTCCGCTTTGACAGCCGTAGTTCCGGCCTTTTTAAAGATCTCCGCTCCGGCGGGGACCACTAGTCTCCGGCTTTCTCGGGGCGGAGACCTATATTTTTAAAGGTAGTTTTGAAATAAAAATGTTATAATTTCATTGAAAGAAATAATAGGACATTTAGATGAAAGTAAATTTAATTTTAGAAGAACAGCTGATTCATACAAAAAGTGTTATAAATATACTTTTAGTTAACTTTTTTTTTTGCCATGTCATAAATAAAAAATTGCCATACCTAATAACTAAAAATTAATACGGTATAATCAAATATATAAAATTAATTATCATAATAAAAACCGTGACTATGACACCTATTTGCATATATTAAAAGAACTAATTATTTTGATAAACAACTTAAAAAGGTATGATATCCAAAATGCGAAAAGCAAGACACAATAAATCATTGGGATGGTCCTTACTATAAAATTTAAAAACAGAAAATCGGTAAAATGAATATAGGTGCTAAAAGAAACTTTAAACTTACGTGCCAAACATAACTCCTTTAAAAGACTAAATTATTTTAATATAATTGCAGAACCATTTAAAATTAAATTAAAAGACTTTTATTAAGTTTTAACAAACTAAAACATTTTAAAACTATATCTATATATAATATTTATATAAATATATATATATTATAACTTAATATATAATATATATATATATAAAATAGTATATAATTATAATTATAAAATTTTACAAAAACTTTTAAATTAATAACTTATATATATATAGTATACTCATAATATATATTATAGTAATATATAATATCATATATACTTCATTATATATATATATTATTATAAACTAGGTAATATTATATATATATATGAGTTATCAGAATACAATAACATTATGGTACGATTTGACTATCAGGCAAAATAGATTTTTGAGAAAATGTAAATTTATAATGTTAATTACACCTGTATTAATAATGTTGAAAATCTCATTTCTCCATTGCTATGCCATTTGCGTACTTTTACCGGTAACACATTCTTAATATTTAAAATTCAATATGCCCTTAAATTACTGATGAAGAACAACAGTGGAGCTGATCAGCTAGTGTTTGAGAATAACGATTTCTTTTACTTGTATGAACAAGCATCCTGGCTTCCTCCCTGCCATAACATTTCTCACGCTTGAAACTTAGACTTGAACGGTTGGATGAAGATAGTCTAAGTTCCTAGTTAAATTTACCGTAGAGATTGAAAATCAGGATTAAAGAGCTCTTCTTTACTTTCCACATAAACAGTTGGATAGTATCCGCATTTTTCTTTCCATAAGTGTGCTCTCAACATATTATATTCCGACGATAGATTTGAAATTCAGCTATCCTCTAATCATGTTATTTTCTATCACATAAATATCAAAGTAAACAATGTTTGGTAATATCATCTAAACACTGAAACAGTATCATATTATACACTGAAAACCGAAATATCTAAAAAAAAAAACTTAGATTTCCAATGAATCAGGGCATTTTTTTTATTTAGGACCCATATATTCATATGAATCCTCCAGAAAATTGAATGGAGTTCTAATATCATATTCTGCCGTTTCACTTTTTCAGATTCTTCATGTGAATCCATGGTATAGGAACTGATGTCATGTGGTTGAAATCCATAAATTTTGCCGTATCGAAATCGACACTGTAAATGAGAATATGTTCCTTTGAGTTACTTTTATAAAAGGTCTTTAGCATATGCTCTATCTACAAAGTTGATCATACATTTCGTTTTCATTACTATCATCAAATATCAAAGGGTATGCTAATTTGTATTGTGTGGAATTTAGACCCGCTTGTTGCACAGTACATAAACTGTTAAAATCTCTTGCAATCATACCAATACACACGAGTTCAGTCAGTTACAGAAAGAAAAATGTGATTTCTCATAGTGGTTTCGCCCACCGGGCTATCACTCTTCCACAGTTCTTTTGCCTAAATTATATTTTGACAATGCATGACACTGCATGGTCATTACAACATTGACCTGAAAGTCAACATGCTTCACTCGCTCTTTTAGTATAACTCTTCAAATGGTTAGTTTAACACCTCCTCCTCTCTCTCATGTCTCCCATTAACCTTCATTATGATTGCATTTAATGTTCAGAATATAATAATTGTGATCAGAATAATGAAAAAATATTAATGCAATATATTTTAGCCCTCTCAATGCATATAAATCACTAGATATAAATATGACGTTAATTCATTTGTCTTCACACATTCTGGATTAAGCTTCGATGTATTGGCATAATTAAAGAGGTTTTGAACTTTATTCTCGTTAATTTAGTACTTGTAAGCAATATGAGGGATCAACTAAATGAGGACCCCTACCAAAATTATATCCATACATATGGTATTATCTACAGAATATTTATATTGATTTTGAGGAAAATCAGTTAAAGAACTAGCGTAAAGGAATCTGAAATAAAACAAGTTCTTCCTTTATAACACCTGTCGCCTCTCATATGTCCTTTTGTAATGTTTGGTGCTATCTATTAAATTAAGAGACAACAATGTAATTAATATTTCGTTGGTTTTACGAAAAACCCGCTCTTAAGTGTGATTCCTCACTCTTTAGACATATATTTTTCTGCTGAATGAGCGAAAATCACTAAAAGACCTCACAAAATTGGTAAGATCACTCTTTTCCTTTGAAATCTATTATCAATCCTCAGTATGAGTGTTCTTATAAAGCTTTCATTGTATATGAGCAAGTCCAAATATTCACTGATGTTGATTAGAATAATCTATTGCTTTCCTTATACTTTTTCTGGTGCAGCTGATGAAGTCGTTCGTTAATTATTGTTCTTACCTACGAGCGACATTTCTATATAAATTGTATTGGTCATAATCATATTCTGAAACGAGTCAGCATCTTGACGGGCCATTATTTATATGGACATACGTGATTTATTAATCTCTTAAAATAAAAATGCTCTCTCATAGTGCAGAAAACGGGGCAGATTGTCCACTCCAATCAATTCCCCAATTTTGAAATAACGGAACTTTATGCTATGGTAAAGAATAACACTCATTAAAGTCAAATCTCTTAGTCTTTACTCCATTATTTGCAACACAGTGTGAACTTCGTAGGCTGAAAGAAATCCTTTTGGGCGCATTCGATAAGCAAAAACCAGAGCGAACCCCCAACTGGGTATTAGTAGTTAAGTTGATGATATGAGCTAGGGATGCGACAGTGGATTCAATCTTGCTCTGTGTCTCCGTAGATATATACACTGCTTTATATTTACTCATTTTATTGCTGTCGCACTTTTTACCTTCGGGTTGAAGATTACAGCAATGATATTTTGTCTTATCTCAACAATATATGGTTTCTTGCGTCTATTCTCTTCAAAAGAAATACGTGTTGCAGACTCAAAGTTAAAGGGTTTTGCATCGCCGCGTAGTCATAAGCTTTGAACCATATCTTCTTGAGGTTTCCTCTTCCGAATTGAGTAAAGAAATGAGTAAAAAGCAATTCCCAAAGCATGAGCGCACAAGATAAGTCAGTTTCGGACGCACTCACCGAAGTATACTTATCCCCTCTTGTCCGAAGTTGTCTTGAAGAAAAGAGGTGCTGTTCAACTCCTTCGCTCTAAAGTAGTTGGACAACTTAACTGGGTAGCGATCCGGTGGCGCTCGGACGGGGAGGATAGGGCCTGCGTATTCTAGATAAAGTGCCCAGCAAAATATGGCTACGGAAGTTAGCAGCTTGTTCGAATACCTTCATAAGTAACAGATACAATACATATATGACTGAATAGATATATATATATTTTAAAAATTAAGTAAATATAATATACTAATACTATGCTACATTCTCAAATGCTATCCGGATATATTACTGTAGGAGAATTAGGGTACATAGGGTAAATTAGTGAAGGTAATATATGATCTATTGACTAAATATTATTATACTCGTATGGTATCTAGTAAATATAAGTGTATATCATATATATATATATTAATTAGTCATTTACTTGGATGAATGTTAGCTGAGTTACAATCATAGAATATTTATAAAATAAATATATAATATACTACGGTGACCGTCGGATTTGTACCTAGTATGAATAGAGATAGTCATACTGCTAGATCTATAATATTAAATGATGACACATGGTATAATAGATTAATGGAAGATACTGAGTGTTGTACTGTAGTACCGGTACTGAGGGGGTAAAACTAAGTACTAGTTAGTGTGCGGTACACTACTATTGCAATATTTATCCATAAATTAGTTAAATAATATATACACCTAATACAATAAACCAATTACATATTGAAACTATTTTGAAAAGATATTCATAATATAAATTTAAAATGTGTAATGATAAAGGGATTATAAATGAAGATTACCAATATTCATTTTCTCACCGCCGGAGACTCTCGCGTCCTTCACGCGCAGAGCATTGACACAGGTTGTTTCGCGTTGCCATTGTAGGAAGTTTAATCTTCTTACCACTCGCCTACCGGCTACTTCCGGCATCACCGGCCAAAAATTACTCTCCGACTTTTTGTGCTTACGTGCCGGATTCATCTGTGTTGTGTACCCTCTACCTAACGTGCGTACTAAATACTAAGCTTAATAATACAGTCAGCTCCATTTTATACATCTGTAACAGAATCTCATTATATCTTGCAGAAAAACGAACGTATTTGGTCATAGGTCAAAAATCATTGGTGGGTTCTAACAATAACTCAGTACAGGTCAGAAACTGTCGCATAATAATACTATTGACACAGTAGGTGATATATAGTTAATACCTAGTCAATGCTCTACTTTTTGATCAGGTCTAAACATATACGACCTTATTTACCATCTGATACTTTTGAGTATACCCCTAGTGTTTACTATTTATTAAATCACTGCATTGCAAAGTTTTATAGGGCCATTCAAATAAATACTCATTTACTAAGCAACTATTGACTTAATTTTAATAGTTGATTAATAACGTACTACTTACTTCCGTTAAGAATAAAAATAATACACTCCAGTTCGTCAAAAGATTGAAAATCCATCTCAGTAGAAGTTCTGTCTATTTATTCACTTTTCAGTCTTACTTAGTTGAACTCAATTATTGAGAGCGTAATATTCAGTTTCTTTCAAAGTCCTGGCGTCTACATTTGATGAGATGTATATTGATCCTAAGTGCTACATATTATAAGTGAGCTAATAGAGCTTGCATGGCTACACAATTCCCTAATACCTGTATAATAAAACTGTATATAGGTAATAAATTAGAGGGAACTCTATACTACCCATACTACGCTGTAGTAATAATAACTATAAGATATATATGGTCATATTCAAGAAAATAATAGCTCAATTATACAAAAGACTATATACTATATCGTTACTCTATACATAATATATAGGCCAGTCTATACAAATGATAGTGCTATACTATCAATATAATAGTTTTATATATATATAAGGATATACGGGCTATAATAATTCAGAGCGGTACTAAATGTATTGAAGGGTAATTCCACCTAATATTATTTATTATCTGATACGCATATCCTAGTGTATATAAATCTAACGAGTGATGGGCACTAATACCACTTCTTAACATTTGTAATATTTTCTTTCATCTATAATATGTGATATATAATATTGCACCTAAATAAATTAATAATAATATATAATATTAATAATATGATTATTATATAATAATAATATATAATAATATAGATAATAATAATAATTATATTATATAATTTTCTATCTAACCGTTCTATCTCCCTAATAGCACCTAAGAAGCAGAATATAAGAGATCATAAGATAGTAGAACAGTTTAATATGTACAAGTGATTACGAAATAAGAAATACCACCATTAGCTACTTCCCCCCCTTTATATCTAATTAAGTATTTGAAGAACTAACGTCGACTTAGCCAGAAAATCACACCTTGAATAGCTTTACGTCAACGGGAGTGTGATTTTACTGGCGCTAGTCGTCCTTAGCCACCCTTTCACTTTGGCCACCTCCTTTCTTCAGTTCAAGTGTTTCTTTGTTATCCCCTCGCCCCTAAATGCCTTAGTTTTGGCCTAGCCGGGTAAGAGGCCCTGGAGGAGAGATATTATGGTCAGGAGCCTTCTGGTGGCTGTGGACGAGCCGATGCTACTCAAACGACGCATATATCACGACCTCACAAAGAGCCCGCTTGAGCCATTTCCACTCCGTATTGAAGTTGAGCCGACCTTTCTTCTTCGCCCTCTTGAAATATGGACCAAGAACGGTGTCACATAATCTCTCCTCCAGGCATTTCTTTACTGACCAATCAGCTTTTTCTTTCACAGGTCTCCACGTCAGGCTCAAGCATTCACCAACTAACTCTCCTACACTAAATACATCAACAGCAACTCCCTTTAAGCCAAACCGGCTTATTCTCCATCGTTCTCAACACACTGCACCCGTCCATGACCAACTGATCCATCCACATCTCAACCACATTTTAATTTATTTATATCTCTCACGTTAAATATCCCTTCTCATTCACACCAACCATAATAGAAACTCCTCTCATAAAATACGTTTCATTTTCCTTCAACTTATCGAAAATTCTTCATACAGACATTCCCTATAACACGCCAACCTCTAAGAATATAAGCCAATCTTAATTGAGTACACACCTCATTGTATCCTTTATGAATGCTACGCTCTTGCTCTAAATTCCAACGAAGAAAGACTATTCAGACACCATTCCACATCATTCGTATATATCCCCCAGTTAACCAATTTCATAATCATAAACATCAAATTCGTAAAAACAAATACTCATACCATACTCACTGTGTATAAGACCCGCTAACTCACTCACTTCGACACACCAACCTCTCAACTCATGTACACTATTCATCAAGTAGGAACACTGGGCATAACAATTTTTCTCCCTTAATTATACCAACGATATGTGCAATTGTGCCGCAAACAAGGGAGACAATACAGTCTTCGAACTCGTTCCCACTCGCCAATTCCACTACTTTTACAATATTCCAACTCTTTTCTACTATCCCATTACCTGCGTTATTCATTCACTGTTCGCTGAACATTTTTTCAAAAAATAGGGCCAAACAAATATATCCCTAACATAATACTCGTTAATAACTTATTTTCGCAGAACTACTCTTATGACACTTGTTCTATAGAAACTGTACAACATACTAACTAAAATAATCAAAACTCGTAACCAATATACTTGGCGACAGCCGCAGACTGTGCGCCTCAATCAAACAAAAGGGACGTACTACTACACCTTAATACTACTTATTAATACGCGTTATATTTAATCCAAACACTCCAGGTGTTTTAACATTCACCACTAAATGCCAACAATCTCACAATTACCAAAATGCTGTGTTCCGAAATACTCTCGTTCAAAGCATTCACCCCACTGATAAACCAAATTATATCGCAGTAATATTATTTAAATAGAAAATATCCGCATTAATAATTAGAGGCAAACCTCGCACTCTTCCCATCTCTCCCTCATATACTTATAAAACAAACCAAATCTTCCTGCCATGCCTAACCATCTAATCTATTTCAAATAAATCGATAATTTAAATATAATAAATTTGAAAAGGATAAAAATAGATATAACCAAGGAGAGAAATGACTACAATCCCTGTTACAATAGTACTCCGTATAATTAAAATTTAATAATAAACCTAAAAATATGCTTTACGACACCATTTTTTTAAACACGCATTACACTATCATGTAGATCTAAGACATACTTATTAGATTTCCAAAACCTCAGACGCCTAAAAAAAAAAACCTTAAAACCAAAAAGACCAACAAATGCACAAAAAAACATAAACACAGCGAAAAAAAAACCTTAAACACCGAATAGCAGCTATCCATGAAACTTTAATTCTAAACCCTTGAACTTTAAGTCGGACCATCGCCCAAGAACGAACAATTACCGATCCACCCCAATCCCGCCACCCAGAAAGGTCAAATACAAACAGCATCAAGCCCACAGCGAATTTAATGGAAATTAAGAACTAAGATTAAAACAATAAACCATAAAAAATTTATATATCTCACGTCTTTTTTCTGGCTTACAGTTATCCGGCTACACTTTCTCTAAAATCATTTAGTTTCAAGTTATTAAGATCTCCAAATTCCACACATCCGTGCCAGGCCCTCCTGGGACCACTCACCCTGACATGACACGCACCTTCGTTCTTCACGGCAAGGTCAGGTTCAGTCAATTTCGGGACGCACTCTTTCGCCTTTATTCGAAAATTTTAATTCTCCCCAGCCACCACCACTAGCTACACACGGGATAAAGGCCAAATCAGAACCGCCACGTTAACACGTGCCAAAGCAGATACCAGCAACTTATGCATAATTGGATACCTTTTACTCATTTAAATTAATTCAGCCTCACCACTCCGGCTTAAACCAGGGATAAACTTTAAACTATACTCACTCTAACATATCCCTCTCATTTTTTCCCAATTCATCCCTGCTCCCTCAACAGTTAACCTAAATAATATCTACGCAACATAACAATTCCCTCGGGAACTCTCCATTAAAACAACATAAATGCCAACACTACTAAATAGTCAATTTTTATTCGTACTTAGTCTTTAAATATTTACTTTTGACACGTAGGAAGTTAAATCCTCAGGACACACATCTCCTTACTACCCCTACCCAACCTCTTCGTATACATAATGGGAGGCGCTTACTTATTGCTTTGTCTCTAGACACAGGACATATGCAACATTATATAATTACCTTTTTAATTTTAAAAATCATTATCTATTATGTTCATCTCGTGAATTGTTTAATTTAATTTTTTAATTTTCCTAATAAGACTTTACCAAAAAATAAACCATTTCATATCTCTTTCAGTTAAGTCCCTTTTCGAGTTTCTAAATTAAAACCCTGCAATTAGTCTAACCTAACCCACACCTTTAGTCTTGGCAAATTATCGGCAATAATTCCTTTGTTGACACGAGATATATACTTATTACTTTACAAATCTATTTCTTTCCACAATTCTACAATAAAACTGATATTCTTCCTTTATCCTATCCTTGATTTCCGTTCTGGTACCTATACGGCATAGCCTATATAATGCACTACATATATGCTCTTCCCTATTAAATCCATAAATTGAAAATAGACAACCAAGTTCTCAATAATCATTTCACACCATGAAAAATAATCACACTCATCAACACCAATTCAGAACTCCTCACCCAACTCCAACAACCAAAATTACATTCTCCATACATGAATTCTCTCCAAGTCAGTTCAGTCGCATATACCTACCCCAAAACTCCACCTTAGCATACAACAATAAAACCCTTAATCTACCACCAAAACTACAACAGAACTCTCAACACACTAAAACGAAAAGCACCAAACAACCAGTTACTGAAATAATTAATTCAACACCTACATAAATACGATAATAGAAACTAAACACCCTAATACCAACACAACTAATATACGGTCAATTATACCACTACGCCATCTAACGCACATTCACCAACAACCACTTACACCATATATACACCCATATCACTACACATATACTCTCATAGCAACACTTAACAACCCACCACACCTCAACTAGTACTAACAACTACACACATCATATATAACACCCAACACGATCAACACACCATATAAAACAATTTTTTATACTTTAACAAGAATATATTTTTTTACTGAAAGAGTTCATAAAAAGTTGAATGAATAAAATAAATACACTTTCGGGTTTACATTAAGCGGGACGAGGACCTTTTCTTCTTACACGAATCCCCTCCACCTCTTTTCACAACATCCGCCATTTGAATTTGATAAGGAAAACCACTTCATTAGTTACTATGGACTTTTTTTTAGGATTGGCATACGCACCAAGTACGGTGCGGTGTGGTGCGGTGTGTTGTGCGCTCATTTTATTGCTGTGCGGTGCATAATTTCCAGTGATCCGGAGTGGTGCTATTTTAAAAATATAGAGATTCGGTGCAGTGCGGTTCGTGGTGCGGTGTGGTGGGTGGGGCGCTAACTCTAGTGCGGTGCGGTGCGGTGCGGTGCGGTGCAGTGCGGTGCGGTGCGCAAAATCCAGAACTTACTAGTTGGAATTAATTATTATAAAGTTATACATCGAATATGGAAAGTATAGAATATAGAACCTTTAATATAACTACGTTTTTCTTCATAGATCAGACCAGCACCACTAAAGGGATGTTTACTGAGAACATTTGATTGCGGAGAAGCAAGTTGTTAAGTCCTTGCTAACTGTGATGGATCTGGATACGTCTCTGCACGCATCCTCAATCATACAACTTAATCTTTGTCAGTGGGATGTCTATCGGTAATTTTTTATGCTTGTTTAGAAGGATGATCATCTTCATCATCACTGATTGAATGTAGGATTTTAACCATGACATCTGCGAATCAACGTGCTATTCGGTATTTTTTTTGAACTATTTCAGACTTGCATTTTTAATTTCGTCATATTTTTTGGCCGATTCTCAGTTTAACTCTTTCCGTAAGAAACTGAGAAATGAAAGATTCTTTTATACTTAGGATCCCAAAAAGTGTCTATGCAATACAAATCGTTCCTATCTGTGAAATCTAATTTTTATGTTAATTTCTCTCAATATCTTTGCTCTGAACGTCTTTATTAATAGATTGTTATTGTTTGAGAATACAAATACTTTCTTCATAGTGGTTACGATGGGAAGGACTTCCGCTATTGAGGATGAGTTTTTCCCCTTTCACCTTGGTAATATCTTCAAAGGGTTGGAGTACAGATCAGAATGCAGGTTAGAATAGAATTGTCTTGAGATGCTAAGACATATTATTTCATGATTGGAGCAGCCGTACAAGCAGAGATATTCATTAAGCTCTTGCATCCTTATCATCATTTGCAGAGTGTTGTTCCAGCTAGTGATAACGTTATGTATTACTGAAAATTGTGGATCTGGAGATTGGTTCTATTAAATACGTCACAGAAGTATTCGCCAATGTGATTTTCAGTGAGTGGGCTCAACGCACAGCAAAAATTTTGGCGTTTGTAGACCTTGTCTACGGCGTGACTAGTTAGAGATAAAGAGTATTTGAACATTTACTGGTGGAGAAAACTAACTTGGATGATACCTTGATGGAGGCTGAAATCAAGTAGTAGTAGTAGCAGTAGTAGTAGTTGTAGTAGTAGTTCTAGTAGTAGTAGTAGTAGTAGTAGTAGTAGTAGTGTAGTAGTAGTAGTAAACGTACCGAACTAGTCTACCAAGGCACTAAATAACGTTACTCGCCTATACTTTCGGGAGAATGGTGCAAAATAATTTTTTTGTCCCTTAGCGAGTTTTTTTTCCCGAGAGAAACCAAAAAAAATAAATAATTTACCAATCAGTCTTGTAACAGATGCCGGTGAGCTTACTTCGCTCGCTGACGCTCGCTACGTTCACCGTGGTTTTACCGGCAGAAAAGTTGCCCAAAATAAGTGATTATGAAACTTGGAGAAATATTTTTGGCCAGACAGAGGAATGAGTGACGAGATAACATAAAGCATATTAAAATAAAGTACGAACGCTCAAAAAACGGCTAGTTCAGAGCATCAAAAGACCAGATATTTGCAACACCTTTACTCCGGCTGGAGAACACCTAACTATAGGAGATGATAGCCTTATGGTAGGTCGTGAATCAAGTAGTCAGTCAGTAGCCGACTCGTATGTTGTGTCACGGAGCTAGATTCTGAGCTAGTAGTCAGATTCATAGTAGTAGAGTAGTAAGAAGTCATATGTGTTAGTAGTAGATAGTATGTTATGCTCAGTAAGGAGTAGTAACGGAAACAGCTCACAACCCCAAAGCTAAAAAGTACCCACCACATAAATATACACTATGTGAAGAGTAAACTGATTTCCAGTATATCAATTCTTTTAGGATTTGAGATAAAAGTGTGAATCCGCTAATTATTTTATTTTTTGGTTTTTCTCTCAAAGGGAATATAAATAACCTCCACCCCCTCTCTCGCTAATTTCGAACTAAGAACTATAAAAATAGACTATTTATGCGCCATCTCCCGAATAGTAGAGAGTAACTTCCGTGATGTAGTGTCCCCTAGGTGAACACTTCGAGTTCAGTAACTCTGAAACTTTTGTTCGGCTATATTTTTTAAAAAGTTTTTTGTAAAGGTCTACAAAATAATCTTCTCCAAAAGTCCGTGTACTCCACCAGATTGTACACTGTCGCCTGGCGTTGTTTATGCTCCAGTTTTTGAGAGAATGTGTGAAATTTATATTTTACTTCTAAAATTTTTATTTATTCATAGAAAATCTGTTTCAAGAAAATATAGAAGTTAAAAATAAAAAATCAATTAGTATTTAATATTCCTCACGAATAAATACACTTGTCGCGCCTGCAGAAAAAAAAAAACTCGCATATAGAAGAGAAATAGCAAGAAATATGAAAAAGATAACTCGTAATTTTAGCTAACATTCTCCGTCCAGTACATCAGAGTAAATGTTACGTTTATTCTTGTACCCCGATCGATTAAAAGCGCAAAAGTGGTATAGGGATCCTTTAAGATTTCTTTACGTCGATATGTATTAATCTAAGAAATATTACAATATTCAGGTATTTCAACTATCATTTATAAATGTTCTATTTTGTCTATGTTCTTAATTTTTCCTAATTTTTATTATATTCATCATATTTCTACCCGTTGATAATCTTATTATTTTTTTCCTCAAAAATACGATTGTGAATGACGTTTTAAGTATAAAATACTTACACTAGGCACGATCTTACTCGGTAAGGGGTTCAATCGAGGCGCCGAGTTTTCCTCTTAACAGTGCGTCACTTAAGAATAATATAATGTGACGTTTCTTCTATGATACATTACCACTAAATAAATCTGATACCAGTCTACGATCATAACAGGCATTATTTCCAAGGATGAACTATCGTTAAGCGTATATATTAATCGTATTATTATGGCACCGTTTTATTCTGTACCGTTATAGGTCTAGAAGTATTAAGTTATAAAAATTTGAAAAAATAAAATTTCAATTTTTCCACAGAGCGGTGACGAACTTTTTGAGAAGAGCGAATTCTTAGTTATATTAGACCTTTATGAGTTTTATATAACGAGTTAGCCCCATGAAAGAGTCACTTATGGATACATAATATAATAAGTCTATACAAGAATCTTTGTCTAAGTAGTAATAATAACGCACCCTTCAAGAAATACGAGAAATCCATTAAATAGATAATGATAATCAATTTAAATAATTGGGCTTTATATTTACTGAATATAAATACATTACTAATACATTATATAAATTGTTGAATACAAATAAATGCACCGATTATTCATGAAGTGTAAATGGGCATCGTGACAATATAATCCATATATAAATCATATTTTATATTATTTTATTAGTATAAGAGACATTTAGTTGAACATAGCAAATAAAGAAAATAGAATTTGATACAGATAAGAAAAAATGGAAATTAGGGGAGCGAATAAAAACATATAAGAAAAAAAAAAATTAAAAAAATGGAATTTAAAAGAAAACTGAAAAAGGATGGTATGATTAACTGTGTAAACAAATAAATGATATAAAGAAGCCGAAGATTCTAAGTCAAAATGTCAAGAAAAGCAATAGTAGGCAACCTCTGTTATCTCTATTTCCTTACATATTTCAGAGCTAATTATTCTATCATTTGCTTCAGTTTGTTCAACAGTCCAAGGAATTTTTATATAGAAAATATCCTTAATTTTTTAACAAGAAACAATATGACTCTGATATAAATTAAATCACAAATTCTTTTATAAATATTAATACATCTAACTTTGTGTTTGCAAAAAGAGGATTATTCTTTTATTCTCCATTAAATTCCATTTTCTACGATAAATTAATTTTTTCTTATAACTGCACGTACTTGATCACAATACAAAGAGTCTCTCTCAATAATATACAACCAATAAATATGGAGTGTGGAGACAGGCATGTTCCTGTATTATTATAAACGTGCGAACGGTCACTTCGCTCCAGTAATTTAAGCTTGTAACGTTTTTTCTGTGAGAGAAGCCCAAAATTATATTATTTGAGTGGACGTATATACAGCAAGTATAAGAAATCACATTTTTTACAGCTATATAAGTCTTTAAGATTTGTATTATTAAAGATAAGTATCCAATAGTGGAGAAACTTTTCGATTAATCAATCATGGTAACCTGATCTGATTTTTCTATTGAATATACCAGGAAAGGTACTTGATTAAATCAAAAGCGCTCGAATGCCATAAATATAACGTCTGTATCCTTCCTTTTCTCAAGGTTTGATATATTATGAAAATTTATTTTATATAAAACATAAATAAAAAATTATAATGATATCGAATAATTATATCAAACCTATGTTTCTAGTATTATACTTATTAATATTAACACGGTATAATCAAAGCATAATATAAACTAGTTCTACCTATATATAAATAATACATTATAGACAGTATACTTAACTGATTAAGTTGCATATCATACCTGGGAAAATTAATTGCTCCGTTATAACGATCGTATCTAGAGGTGTGCGTTTTTATTTAGGTAATCGAGATAGTATATATATAATACGTTCTTATATATTATAATAATAAGTGTACGATATGGGAAACCAAGCCTCGATTGATCCCCTCCGTATATTACACTATCGATTATGTTTGAGTGAGAATATAGAAACCTACATATCCTATAGGCTTAGCTCGAATATTTTTTGCTAGTAACACTTTTACAATTAGCTGTGATATAAAATAAAAAATATTAATATAGTGATATCCCTTCTACTCGGTTCATCCGTGGTCACTATATATCATAACTCAGTTTACGATCTCTTAACTTTTTTAGTAGATAGTGGTGCTCTAAAATAATTTTTTTGTTCTCCTACTGAAAGCGAGTTTTTTATTGCTTAAAGTAAGTTATCCTCAATAATATTATAAACAATAATAATAACTATGGAATCTAAGTCTATGTAAAGATATATATTATATAGATTTAATTAATCAGTTATTTCACAATATGTTATTTCATTTCTCCATTAGGCATTAATAAATATTTATTTTTTGTATTATAGTTTTTTATCTATAATAAAAATATAAATTTAGCGTAAGAAATATTTTTGGATTTATTAAGTTAGGTATATACAATATAGTAAAAAAATTAACTCAAAAGAATATATTATTTTATATATAATTGCTGAATAAGCAATTAACATTAAGTATTTAGAGTAAAAACTATAGTAAGATACGAGTAAAAATAAATAATATTTATTACTAATATTTATTCCAGCATATCTAACATACCGAACTTTGAATAGAGCTAAGAAATTCTCTTTATGTCCAACATCGTGACAGACTTAGAGTCTCTCTAAAGTGTAATTGGGTAAGTTAATCATATTTCTTTACATTTGACCGAAGAAAAATATTCTATTTTAAATGGAAAGACGTAAATAAAAAAAGAAACTTCAACATAGGAACAAAATTCAAATAATAATTTATTTTACTGCTAAACCATTCCGATAAACAAAGATCCTTTTGTAACATTTATAATTAGTGCTGAGCAGTTTTTTTTTTTTTCAGGTAATATTATTATATGTACTTTATATAATATTTTTTTAACACAATTTAACTTGTTTTTAAATAGTAGATATATTAAAGACAAATAATCGCTTTGCAATAAGCCAAAGGACTAATGCGACGTCTATGTTCTCTGTTTATAAGTTGTTTCATTCAACTTTTGAGTGATAAGATAATAAAACCATACATATAAACAAATTATCTACTCTGTTATAATTTTATGAAATCTGTGAGCTCGGAAAACTAACAACACACTAATTTAAACTAAATCCTAAGCCTAACCAACAGTAGAAATACTTCCTAAATTACTGTCACTTGAGTTATTCTTCGAAGCACTTCTATACTCTCTTGCTCAAAGAGAAGTATCGCCACACTGATAATATCAATATCAGACGACACGGCAGGTTATTATATATAGTGTGGCTAGCTCCACAGTTACGATATGACTCGCTCTCTGAGAACCTGACTCTAATATATTACTTCATGAGAAGAAAGACATCCTAATATTTTCTACGATAATAAAACGATTTTACCGTTGATACTAAACTCACTCCAGTCAACTCTATATTAACTTTATTACGTAGATTCTCTTTCGACAACATATCTGGATAAAGAGCAACGAAAATGGAACAAACAAGGTTAAAATTAATTGGCGCCCACTTACTGTACAACTTAACTCATAAATGTGCGTTGTAAAAACTACTCTCTTCTAATCTCTTTGTATTTTAGCTAGATTCTACAGCTTATGCAGAATGTTTTGCGAACGGACCTAGAATAGAAAAATCGATGACCCACAGCATCACCTATAAGGAAAAAAGTATGCATACATATAATTTTAATTTCTGTAAAGTAGTTAGGGAATGTAAAAGTTTTATACGCATAATTCCTTAAGTAAAAAGATTAAATAAGAGGAGATGAAGCTCTTCAGTTATTATCATGAACGACAGTACTAAATTACTCAGTGAGTAAGTGCGAATAACCTTCCTCAGTTCTTCACCCATGATGTTCGGCTTTCCTTCATGCGCATTATAGTTTGAGACATATTTTTTTTTGGAAATCATATAAACCGTATTAGCGCACTTGTTATTTTTTCACTGTGTGTAGGTTGAAACACTTAGATGTAGAATTTTGAGCTAAGTATGTTGGTAAGATAAGATTTCTAAGTAGCAATATATTATAATATTTATTTAGTATCATTATTATATTGTAGGATAATGTTTAATAATTATCATATATATATATATATTTATTATTATTATATAGTTGTATATATATTAATTATATTATACATATATATATTTAATTATAATTATTATATACATAATGAATATATATTTACTTATTTTTCATGTATGTAAAAGGTTATAATATTATATTATTATTATATCATATATATTATATCTATATATATTAGATTATTTATTATAATATGTAATAGATAATATATATATTAATATAAATTAAGTATATTATATAATATTATATATTAAATTTAATCATAAATAATATTAAGTTTCAACATAGTAGCGATTAAATATATTAGGTACACACATAAATGGTATCATATTCAATTAAAAAATAAATACATAACAAAAAAAAAAGTTGTGTGTAAAAAATTATATAAACTAGAATAATAATAATACAAATCGCAACGATCAAAAAAAAAAACTAATCAAAACTATAATATCTTATTCAAAATAATTATTTTTACTATATAATAAAATAAAACTATGATATAACAAAAAAAAAGATATAAAAATACCATATAAAATTATAAACAACTAAGTCAACTCAAAGAATGTAAAAAGTTCTTGAGAATAAGAAATTGTATCTCTAATAATAAAATTACTCCAATTATATTAATAATAAGAGTAGATAGGAGAGTTATGACTAGAGTAGAAGTAAAGATGATGATAGTAGTATTAATACTTGATATAGTAGTGATGATGATTAGAGAGAGGAGAGATAGAGAGTAGAGAATTTTTTATATATACAATTAAAATAATAGTAGGAACGCATATATTATTTAATTAATCGACATTTATCAGATGTTTAATAAAAAATAAAAAATAAAGAAAGTAAATACTGAATAAATATTTTCTAATTTTCTTTATTCTATATTATTGCATAGGCTGAATGGTGTAAAAATAAATAGTATACTAACAGATATAAATTATTGTAAGGCATCGTCGCCGATAAGGGTCTACAATATAACTCGAATAAAAAAAGCGGAAAGTAAGAATAAGCTTTCTACACTTCTATAGAATTAAGAGAGGAATATAATAGATGGAGGATAAAAGAATAGCAATAATATTTGAGCAGAATTTGAGAATAATAAGATTCTTATCATTTTGATATGAATGAAGAGGAGGAAAGGAATAATAATCATACATATTGGAGATTGAGGAAGAAATAATAAATAATATCGTTTTTAGAGAGAGGATTCATGATATAATTTCGCATTTGAGAAAGATTAGAGACTGACAAGATTCTATCTATTAATCTTGAGTGAAGGATAGGAAAGCAAAATACATTCTTTCAATACTTGAAGAGAGGAGATCAGTAATAAATAGAAACTCCTACAATTTGACAAAGAGTTTATTAGGAGAAAGAAAGACCTTCATTTTGATGGGTATATAGGGTGGAATAATGAGTAATAGGCATAGTTTACTCATATCGTTAGCTTAAAGTGAAAAAGACTTCATTTTGAATATATAGAGAGTGGAGTTAGAGAATATATTAGAAGTAAAAACATATAAGAACATAACTAAACAAAAAAGGTAACTTTCAAGCTCAAGACTTTCTCAATTTAGATACGAAGATAGGAGTAAAATATATACGTCGAACATGGTGGAGACCTTCAAGGTAATATCGAAAATTTCATCGGCACGTGTGAGTCCCGGTTGGTAATGGCTATTTTAGAGAGTTACATTTTTAGATTGAAGTAAGGGATAAGTAAGAAAGATTTTCAAGTTAGTAGAGATATATGAGTAGTAGAGAAAGAGAGAGATTCCTCATTTTGAAGAGAAGAAAAAAATAGAGGACTCCTCATTTAAGAAGGATTCAAAAAGACTCTTCTATTTTAGGAGAAGAGAAATGATAGTTGGAAGAAATTAAGAAAATAAATATTGTATAATATCTCATATCAGAAAGCATAAATATCATTTAAGATCAGTCACAAAATGCTTACAAACATAAGTCTGAATTTTTTAGTTTTTATTTTATTATTATAACTTATTGGTATAATATTTTATTATTATCTTAGTAGCTAATCAATTGATGATTTGGATACATTTAAATTAAAATTTTATGTGAATTTACAAAACAATAGCCAGCTTAATAAATAATCGATATAATAAAAAAGAGGAATATATTTTAAATAAGTATTTTCCTTTTATAGCTCGTAAAATCCTTCATAATCATACATATTTGTTTCTCCTGTTTTTTCTGGTTTGGATTTCTTTTGTGGATTTAGCACGTTTGTTTCTGTCTTTTGTAATGTTCTCTCGGTTGTCGTGTTGTTGTTTGTTGTTAGTTTGTTGTTGGGTTTGATTTTGTCGAGTGTCTGTCATTTTTTGTTGTTGTTGTGTTCGTGTGTTATTTGTTGTTTTGTTGTTTAGTTGTATGTTTTGTTGTTTGTGTTTATAGTCGTGTTGCTTGCGTTGGTCTCGATTTATATATGAATATGTTTGTGTAGTTTCCATAATTAGTGTTGTTCGTTGTATTGTTTGTTCTCTCAGTTAAGCTTCGTTTGTCAATATACTGAGCTTCTCTGATCTTTTTTATGCGAGATTGTGCTACTATAGTGTCATAAGAGCAGTCCCTGTTCTTATCTGGAACATCATTAAAGAGTAATTAGAAAATTGGCTTTCAACCGTCAAATATTGAATATAGGAATAAATCCTATTTTCGTTCCAATCGTCCCAGAATATATACTCGGGATAGATGTCTTAATGACAATAACTATAAAAAATAGAGTAAACGCTATAACTGAGAATAGCACAGAAAGAGCTTCAATCACGGCGGTAACAATACCAATTTAGCTAATATATATCATTCTATAAATAATTTATATTTAGTTAACAATAAGCATTGTTCAAATCAAAATAATAGAAATCCTATTAGAGTGCTTTTTTTCACCCTCGGAGATGTACAACGTGCCCGTTCCTCAAGAAAGATTCACAAAATCACCTAAGATGTGAAGATCACCAGTAGATAGCTAGAGATCATCTATGCGACCCCAATCAGTACAACCCCATCTACATTATTAAGAGCAGATATATGTTATACAGAGAGGCTATGCCTGACGTCCTCACCACTCAGAATATTAAATTATATTATTAGCTAGAGAAATGTCGTAATTTACTATTAAATAGATCAGCCTGCGGCTATGACGAAATGAAAATATATTTGTGATAGAGACTATTAACAAGATCTTAAAGCGGTTCATTTGAAGAGGAAATTGGTGAATGACATCATGGTTATGAAAGTGAAAAATTTTAAAATATTATATTAATATTATATTTTAAACAGTTCAGGATACAACATATTTCAAATTAATTTTTGAGATAATATTATATTTGAACTCTAAAATAAAATGAGTCTCAATGGAGTATCTATCACAGAATCCTTGGACACTAGTCATTATTTGATCAATGTCGTCAAAGATGGATGCATTAAGTCTCTCAGAGAAGAGTTTTTGTTTATCTATTATCACTACATTGTTTTATGATGATACTCTGAGTATAAAATCTTTCTGAGTTAGAGATCATGAATTTTAAGTTATAGTTAGTAAATACAATCTATTAATATACGGTAATTTTCTAAATAGATTTTTAAGACTATTTTTAAATTTCTAATTATATGCATCGAAATCTAGCTAAATTAATTCTACTAGTTTTTTCATTTTATTGATTATTCAAGTCTAGAAAAGTTGAATAAACGTTGAATTATGAAGCCGTATTATCTTTTTTATATTCAATTTTTTTTTATTTGATTTCGTATTTTTTAATTATTTACATCGCATAAAAAATAAAAATTATATTTTAGATAAAACGACGGTTTTAAGGGACTGTCTAAAAAATATGATAATATCTTGAAAAAAAATATAAAATTATTCTAACTATACGTAACTGTCGAATATAATTGTTTACTTATCAGAAATACCATAAGATTGATTTTATATCAAATCATAAGTGTCATAGGTTAATAATATCCTAAAGGAGTTATACTAAGCATGTCTGAGTCTGAAGTTAATCCTAGAAATGAAAAAATAATATTAATTTACTTAATTCATCTAAATCTGATATTAATTTATACTCACCACGAAGGCCCGATACTGAAAAAATCATATTGAGGTTCGTAAGCTGATCTATTATACCTGATAACGAGCAAAGGAGTTTAAACTAATTCACGACACTTTGATAAGCCATTAAATCCTTATATGATAGACAGCTTACTGCGTATTAATATACTGGAAAAAGCGCTATTAGTAAAAATTTATGCTATGACAGATACCCGACACCATAAATTAACAAACTAGTACAAATTATATTATTAATAGAGATGATGATTGATCATTCAGTTTAATCAATCTAAGATAATATCGAAAGAGGCTACACCTTCATCTGAGAAAATGTAAGATAGAATATGTCTCGGTCGCGGTAATACTCATAATAGAGATAAGCCTATTATTATTTTAGCCGATAATAAGACACGACTTAGTATTGACTCTCCTATTAGTTCTAGTACTAGCGTCTATCATTAATGTAATTTGTTGGAAATATTTGCATGATATAACGTATCATAATTGACTAACCGATTATTTTGTATTTAATATAGTCAAAGTTTTTTAATAATTATTAGCAGTAAAAGTAATACGGTATCCTCCGAATTTTAGTGCGTAAAATTGAATCATAGTTATGCGTTTAAAGTATGCTTACAAAAAGTATTGATTCTTCAATGATATGTAGTAATTATTGTTTATGTCTATTAATTAACAAATAATATCAATATAATATATGAAGCTGCTGATTAATTTCCTGCCCTCTGTTTGTGAAAGATGCTTCCATATATTATGATATCAAAGCTTTATAGTAATTTTTCTACACAAAATAACTAGAGTCAATGGATTCCTATCTAGTCAGAGAGTAAAAATTAGTGATACGAGCGAATACTTATTCGGCAGCAAATAAATAAGCTATTAACTATGTGACTGTCTTGCTTTACAATGACTTATTTTATTTTCGTTTTTATTTCTCTTCTAATTGTTTTTCTTTATCTCTAATTGTGGCTCCATTAACAGATTGTGATTGTCCTGTTCAGCAAGCATGCATAGTGATAGCTCATTTCTATCTCACATCCATAAGCTATCTATTGTCTAAATATGTCAATATTTGTCATTATCTGTATAAGAAATAAGACCGGCCACAAATTTCTACGAATTTTATCCCGATAGAGTTATGATAATCAACTATTATGAATTTATGCTTGTTTGTGTCCAAGAAAATTTAAATTGGTGGTTGCTTATCCCTACTTTAGAATTTTTTTCTAACCTGAGAATTAATTAAAAAACACGAATTTAGGTCTGTAAACTAGCATTAGAATCCTCCTTTCTAAGATAGGTCATAATTATATGATTTGAATGTGAAATTATTGCGATTATATGTTATGTACCCATTATATTTTATTTATCCTTACGATATTTTTAAATTCAACAAAGAGTATAACGATTCCTCACTTTTATTGCTCCATTTAATTTATTATATATAATTTATACGCTGTAATATCCTTAATTCACATAAAATTTTGAATCTTTATTGTTCGCCTAGTTACACATTTCAATACCAAAGAATTAATTTTAGGCTGTATAACTATTATTTCCCGGTGAAAAAGATGTAGCACATATTAATGATCCGTAACTTATTATTTTCAAACCTGTTTGTTGTCACCATAATTTTAAATTGGTTTCCTCAATTTAGTAAATTTGATTTCACTACAAAATAAAATAAAATAGGAACGCTTGTAGCCCTTTTTAAACTAGAATTAGTAGTCAGCATTTAAAGGCTAAACAATAATTCTAATTGATAGATTTTGAATATTCTCACTAATATCCCAGTATATAAGATAAGGCCCGCCTTTACTACCATAGGTGGAGAATTTGAATATACAAATCCAGTAACGGATTGTACTCTATATAGTATATGAATGCTTATAGGTTTATTATTATATATGCTAATGATATATAATTAATATATATAATATATACGTTTAATGCTACAATATTATTTGATCTAGTATCATTTGCTATATATCCCTTTTATTAACTAAATAATTTATCAAATAATATAATTATATTTTAACCTTGAAAAGTCGGCACAGCTCTCGTTAAGCAGTCTCATAGTTTAGCCCACACCATATGCTCTCTGAGAATAAATACACGACTCAATAATACTACAGATTTATGTTTACCGGGAAAAAGGAGATCATTTTACTAACTATTGGAAAATATATACCTCGTAATATTTTCTTAACGCTATAAGGATATATAACATCTCACATAAAAAAAAAAAACTAATATAATAAAAATTATAAAAATCATAATAATATAAAACTTCTGTACATGTATTTAAAATAAAAATAACAATATTTTTTAGTTATTGTAAGAACCTTCGATTTAAACTAGATCCACTCCTAACCCTACTTGCAAATTATGATTTATTATCTTTTCTTGGTTAGTTTTAATCCTGTTAAATACGCTATTTTTATACATATTATGTTGTAGTTTTGCATCAAGTACAACCTTAAAGAGTATATATATACCAAATAAAAATTACGATATCAAATGACATACTCCCAGAATTTTTTAATTAGCGCATGTAATTAAAATTTGAGCTCAATATTTACTTGAATTTTTGACGGCAGTAGGAAGTTAGCATTATAATATAATATGTTACATTGAATATTTTCAATTTTTTTTCTGTTTTGTATATATACGTTGTCCAATTTCCAACCCACTTTTTTTGTGATTGGTCAATAGATTAGAACATTGCGATGTTTTTTTTTCCCATTTATCTAGTATCATGTGCTAAATTGTAGTATTATAAGGATAAATTTTACACGTGGCAAGCATTATTTGTGTCTCACTATTGTCCAAATCAAACAGGAAGAAAGTAGAGAGTGGAGTTTGATGAGGATCTGTGTGGCCGACAACTACAGCCTCACGCACTAAGGCGTGAAAAAGGATAGAGATCGGCTATTTGGTAGAACCCCGTGTACTCCCCTCGAAATTACCAAAGAGCGGGCCCAACCCGTTAGCAGAACCTCCCGTGACAGTGTGCAACGGATTGAACGGAGTCCTGACCCGATAAAGTTCCATACGAGATAATATTGGTCCGTCGACACCCCTACTCGCCGAAGTTTCTCAATCGTATGGGAAACCAAGAGAAAATTCCAGAATATCTACTTCGCGTTGTCCAGCATGTGGATGCGTTGTCGTGACGTAATGCTCACCAAAGGTTCAAAAACTGCGTCTCCATTCTTATTAGGTGATGCTCCTGTACACGATCAGATTATTACGAAGGCCAGGAATTTTAACCTAGTAGTATTATGAGTGTGTACGAAGTTAAAACACATAAAAGCTCTCTGTAAATAATTATGCTCTTACTGCCTAATCTACTGTTACTCTCGGATGGTGTTTCACTCTATCCAATAATTCATATAAACACTATTTTTCTTGAATAACTATTATATACTTAATCTCTTTATTTATTACATAATATCATCATCCAAAATGTGGTTTCGCCGTCATTTCCAAAGAGTGTATTTCTCCTTATTGCTCGGTATGCACCTGCGGATATCCAATAACGTACATTTTTTGTTTCGTGGATAAGACATGAGAATATATTTTTTTTTTTATTTTTTGTTTTCCTAAAATGTTTTATTTTTATTGTTTCATCTCTCTCGCATGCACTGTGACAAAAATTGGTGAAACCATGCCCGGATTCAGCAATGATTCTCCGTATAATCTGTGAATGAAGACTTTCTGATCCTGTAATGTCTATTCATTAGATTATAGGATGTGAGGATATAGTGGTGACTCAATTCTCTTACCGAGTTCTGATGACGCTATAATATGAATATGCTCGTACCCCTTATTTTAAGGCTCCTGGATATCCATTTTAGTGACCTAACGACTTATAGTACTCGAGAAAATATTTATCACTTACTTAATAAATTGTTATATTTTAGCAAAATCTAATTATTCCTGTCTAGTATAGTTATTAATGATTCATTCTAATGGAATAATATATAATAATTATTATGATCAATAATGACTATATAATAATATAATTTAATATAATCATTTTATAATATATTATATCATTATTTTAATCAAACATCATATCATATATCATATCGTATATTAATTCTACATGTCTTATATAACGTGTAGCTCGATAAAACTGATCATCATGTTCCTCATCGCTATCTAGACTCATTCTACATAATTAACGTCATATCTCCGTCTACTATAGACAATCGCCTCTGTTACAGTCTCTCGCCTAGCCGTATCCCATACTGACGCCTAAACTCAAAAGACCTCTACATAACTATCTATCTCTCGTACTCTGTCCTGATAATTATTGGACTATTATCATAGCATACAACTCTTTATTCAGTTGCGACATTGGTCAAATTATGTCTATAAGAATAATAATATTTAATCTTGTTTATTTTCCCTCTAAAATCTATTGCAGTCAATTATTTATCTTTATAATTTATATGATAAAGATATAAGTATATTAACACGTAACTTTCACCTATAACATACTGGTAAAATTGGTAATTATCATTAATTACGAATCTTATTAAATTCAATTTAAAGATGTTTATAATACATACTAGTGTTAACTATACGTACTCAATACTAAATAACGTTTCAACTTTATGCTGTAACGGTTAATTCAATTATTTTAACCACCGACTTCTATACTCAAGTTCATATAATTTTATTTTAACATCCTATTTCTCAACTCATTAGACTGAAACTAATATGTTTAAAAATAAAAACATCATACGCTAATCTGTAACACTGAGAAGCGAAAACATTTTAATGATAATATATAATATATAATAATAATACTAGAAAAAAAAAAATAAATAAAATATATAAAAATAAGATTTTATTTCAACTTATACTTATTTATAAAATAAATCATACAATATATAAATTATAACTAGGAGTAAGATCTAATAAAATTAAAATTCATATATAATATTTATTTATATATTATATATTAAAGATATATATATTAGTATATATAGATAATAATATATATTATATATATATATATATATATTAATTATATGTATTATTATATATATATATATATCATAATATATATATAGTTAATATATAATATAATAATATATATATATATTATTATATATATTATATACTATTATATATATATATATAGTATATATCATATATATATTATATAATATTATAATTAAATATTATATATATATATATAAATAGATAATTATATATATATATTAATTATATTATATATATATATTATATATAATATATATAATAATATATTATAAATATATATATATATATATATTATATATATATATATATATTAACTATATATCTATATAATATATATTAAATATATATTAATATATATATTATATATTATATATATATTAATATATATAATTATATATATAATATATATATATAATATATAATAATATATATTAATGATTATCAGACTCTACGTATACGTAAGTGTGGACTCAGTCGTAGAAACCAGAGATAGGTGAAGGCGATAAATACTAAGATGGGAACCAAGGAACTAAGAGTAGAGATTGGAAAGATAGAATGTTTAATACAGAGAACTAAAATTTACACAAAGCTGGTTCGAATAACACAGTGCCATTTTCTTGTGAAGATATATTTTATTATTTGGAATACTTTTACCATAGAGCAATGCATGAAAATTAAAGAGAATTCTACAACAAAGATGATGTAGAATGAATAAGTCATATGTATATGATATGATCATGTTTGGCTAGTAAATAATTTTGCAGTAGGAAAATAGATAAAATACTGACTTATTGAATTTTATAAACTTGTAGTAAAATTTTAAACATTTAAATTTATTTCATTTGTAATCTGGAAGGTGGAAGGAGCTAACAATAAATTTTTAAATTTCAATTTTTACATAATTCTCTAAGGTAATTTATGGATAATTAAATACAATAATAATTATATATAAATTAATAAAAGAAGAAATTATAAAATACTACATTAGCAGAACGTGGAGTCATTAGCGGATTTCCACAAAATGTCAACAACCTTCAAAAGACGCACTTCTCATATTACCATAAATTCTCTTGTCCCGTTGCAATTTGATATATTGTGTCAATTCTATTTATAGTG
>JABUQX010120744.1:22500-25000 GCA_015478945.1 Trachelipus rathkii | reverse complement strand
TGAGGGAATTGCGTTAGGCAAGGGTCAGGGTGGGTTTACTTTCCATTTATTTTAATTTTTATTTTTCTTTATGTAATTTTTTTTATTTATTTATTTATTTATTTATTTTTTTTTTTTGCCCCCTCCTTTTGAAAAGGGCATTGCCCGTGAGTGGTGGTATCATGTAAATATATATATATATATATATATATATATATATATATATATATATATATATATATATATATATATATATATATATATATATATATATGTATATATATATATATATATATATATATATATATATATATATATATATATATATATATATATATATATATATATATTTTTATTTTTATATATTTTTTTATTTATATATATATATATATATATATATATATATATATATATATATATATAATAATATATAGCATAAATAATAACCATGTACCATCAGCATCTATATATACCAACATATATATATATATATATATATATATATTAGTGATGTACCGGAACCTCGATTTTTTAAAAGTTCCGGTTCCGGCCGGAACTAACTTGGTTCCGGCCGGAACTTACCGGAACTTTCCACTTTTTCAAATGTCTTTCTTAAAAAAATTCAGTAATTGATTTGTCATTTACTCAGTTATGATTATGCATAAAAAATAATATAGAAAATTGATATATGTGAACAAATATCATGATAAAATGACCTCGATTCTATACTTTCGAAAGCTTTAAATATGTTCACGGGATAACCCAATTCACACTACTTTGTTTATAAACAAATGGTTACCACGTGGATTTGCTGATAGGCGAACCGAAAATTGAGATTTGATCAAATTTTGATCAAACTCAACTAAATAAGTTTGCTTTCACTAATTATAGTAATTAATAGACTAATAGTACACAGTTTCTTAAAGTTAACACAAGAAAGGTTTATCACAATTCACAAATATGTATTTCTTTTCCTTAAGTTAAAATATAAGTTTTTATATTTTTTTTTTAAGCATGAAGCGTGTAAGACCGTTTTCGTTTTTGTCATTTGTGCTTACGCTCGATAAGAAATGCTTACCCAGTTTTAGCACGAATTTTGTGCATAAACGATTGCGATTTCTCATAAAAGTTACTTTTGTTTACAAAAATTGGAATCAGCTGTTGTGATGGAGCACGTGGTTTTGGAATAAACAGAAAAAAATAACAAATGGTTTATATTACAAATAATTTATCAACTATTGTGATGGAGTTTATCGATTAAGAAATTGGATTTAAAGTTAATTTTATTGAATGAAACATTCGAAATTCAAACGGGCATACCACGCCCTCATCATGTTCGTTTACATTTTTTCGTAAGAACGTGCTATATTCGGCAAGCACGGAAAATAGCAACCTTACAGAATTAAGGGAAATTCCTTACGCTTGGTGAGCATATTTTACTATTTTGTTTGACAAAAACGAACGCAAATTCAAGCATTTCTTACACATATGCACATATGCAAAAGCGAAAACGGCTTAAGAGAGAGAGAGAGAGAGAGAGAGAGAGAGAGAGAGAGAGAGAGAGAGAGAGAGAGAGTGTGTGTGTAAATGAAGAATAATTGTATAAAGAACATGTCTCAGATTTTGATTGAAGCAAATGCATTCAGTCAACATAAATCCAATTTTTTGCTCGTATACAAGACTTTTACGATGTATCTCGAAATTTTGAGATTACAAAAAAAGAAGAAAAAGAAAAAAATCTTTAAACTTAATCTAATTTAATATAATTAATTTTTTTCCTTTTTCACTCCTTGTAGTATGCAGAGATAGAAGAGTATTTACCAGATTTTAAAAAAGAATCTTGAAATTCACAAACAATTTAAAATTTTAAAACAAAGAGTAAATTGATAATTAATTTATATCATATGTATACCGAAAATAAAAGATAAAATAAAAATATATTGATATTAAATACATATTAAATTTTTTTTTAAAGAAAATAGCGCAAAAAAAAAAAAAAAAAAAATTACACTTTTGAACATTCATTCAGTCTTCCCAAAAGCAAATTTGATGTTTTTGAAAAAGAATTACTGAAGTAGCAGCAAGTCCGCATACTTTCTTATATTAATAATAATAATAATAATAATAATAATAATAATAATAATAATAATAATAATAATAATAATAATAATAATAATAATAATAATAATAATAATAATAATAATAATAATAATAATAATAATAATAATAATAATAATAATTCAATTTAATTTTAAAACTTTATTCAGGTAAGAAAATTTACATTGTACATAGTACAATATTTTACAACTTCATTATAGCAATTAATTATAATAACAAGATAATTTCCCTAGTATCTGAAAGGGGTCTACTAATTGCAACACAGTGTCGTGTCCTTTGAGACCCGAAATATAATTAATAACAATAAGTATAAGAATGATAATAATAAACAATAATAATAATAATAATAATAACAATAATAATAATAATAATAATAATAATAATAATAATAATAATAACAATA
>JABUQX010120744.1:17500-20000 GCA_015478945.1 Trachelipus rathkii | reverse complement strand
CCATCTTATTCATTTTGTTAAGTAGTATATCATGATCTATTGTATCAAAAGCTTTTGTAAGATCCAATAATATAAGTGCAGTTGAATTTTTATTTTCTATATTTTCATATATTTTTTCAGTCAAACAAACAAGGGCTTCAGTTGTTGATCTGTTCTTTCTAAAACCAAATTGAAAGTCATTGATAATATTATTCGTATTAAGATAATTTATTATTCGATTTAATACTAGTTTTTCGAGTATTTTGCTAATGGTATGTGTAATTGAAATCGGTCTATAGTTTTTAGGATCAGTTTTATCACCCTTTTTATGTGCAGGTGTGACACGTGAGACTTTTAAGATTTCTGGGAAAATTCCCTTGTTAAATGAGATGTTAAAGAGATCTTTTAGGGGCGAGGCAATTATGTCAGCTATGATTTTGTAAATGTGATTGGGAATGGTATGAGTATCACATTTCTTATTTTGTAGTTCAGTAATGATCGCTTTGACTTCTGAGACCTTAACATTTTCAATAATAATAATAATAATAATTATAATAATAATAATAATAATAATAATAATTATAATAATAATAATAATAATAATAATAATAATAATAATAATAATAATAATAATAATAATAATAATAATAATAATAATAATAATAATAATAATAATAATAATAATAATAATAATAATAATAAGATAAAATCAGTTAGAAATGTTTTATAAGATAAATTCAGTTAAAAATATTCAATATGTAAAATAGAAACTTACTTCCTGAAAACCTAAATTGGTAAAGAAGTCAGTTTTTTCATGAATTAATAATGAGAGATATAATATATATATATATATATATATATATATATATATATATATATATATATATATATATATATATATATATATATATATATATATATATATATATATATATATAAATGGAACTTTTTCGGGGGAGGCAAGGGAGGCAGTGCTTCCTTTATAATTACACAGAGTTAGAGATTAAGGAAATCTCTCTTGCTAACCTTTCTTCGATTACATAAGCACATAAATTTATTACTTTTTAAACTTGATTGAAACTGAAAAAAATCTCAAATTCACTTTTAGGTTTAAAAAATATTTTCACCGGCATCTGAATTTACCTAATATACACGAGCGAAAATAAACGGAGGCAGATTTGAAAACTTTTTCCTTTTGGGAGGAGGCATTCTATTTGCTGAGAAAGGATGAAAGCATGTATTATTAGTATTAAGTTTATAAATGCCTATCAAAAATTCAATCTATATATATATATATATATATATATATATATATATATATATATATATATATATATATAAATGTATATACTGCTATATATATATATATATATATTTATATATATATATATATATATATATATATATATATATATATATATATATATTTATATATATATATATTTATATATATATATATATATATATATATATATATATATATATATATATATATATATATATATATATATATATATATATATATATATATATATATATATATATATATATATATATATTTATATTATATGTATCTATATATGTTTACTTTATATATATATATATATATATATATATATATATATATATATATATATATATATATATATATATTTTGGGGGAACAGATTTTCCGGCTCTTTTCAATTCTTTTACTATTTCTCACGAGACTTACTTCTTCTCAAGCAAATACCGAGGTCCTCTACTTAGGGAACTTCAATGTACACCACACTTAGTGGTCGGGCTCCTCTAATACTGATAAAAGAGGGAAGGAGACCAAAACATTCAACATTCTCAACGATCTGGAACAGTTAATTAAGGAACCTACACACATTCCAGATCGTCTTAACCAATTCTTGAACACACTTGACCTATGCTTCACCACTTCTCCTTCTTGCTACAAATACTCAATTTTCTCTCCTATTGGTAACTCTGGCCACAATCTTGTAGCTCTTAATTATAACACTTTCTCTCCAGGACCACCACCATGCCCTAAATATACTTTCTGGAACTTTAATCAGGCTAGTTGGGTATGAATCCTGTTTTGACTCGGAGGACGCTTCTGTGACTGCTGAAAAAGTAAGGACAGCAATCTCCGAGGGAATGAGCAGGTTCATTCCACCTTCTACTAAAGCTTTATCTCCTCATAATCCTTAGTTTGATGGCACCTGTTATCGTGCTCCTCAGGATAGAGACAATGCCTATCGGGAATAAAAAACTCTCCTTCTCCTATCACGTTTGCTAATTTTCGTTCTACTTGGAACCGTTGCAGGGTTATTATACGTCGGAATAAGGCTTCTTTCACCAAAAGGAAGTGGGCTGACTTTCTTGAATCTCCTACTGCTAAAAATTTCTGGCCCCTTGCCAAAATACATCTCTAATTACTTCTGTAAATCTGTCTTTCCTCCTCTTATTCGCTCTTACGGATCTCTAGCTAATACTCCTACATAAAACTCTAATCTCATCGGGCTCCTTTTTTCATT
>JABUQX010120744.1:0-12500 GCA_015478945.1 Trachelipus rathkii | reverse complement strand
TTAATCGTCAAACGCGCAAACAATATTTTCGAACTTACATATCGACTGTTAACTCCACAACTCCCCTTCCTTTAGTGTGGAGAGTTACACAGAAAAAATATCTCGTCGATCTAATAACCCCTCCCCCACCAACCCCCGTTTAGGGCCTGATTTTACTTAAACGAATTCCGCCCCCGCGGTGGTAGCGGATGCGTTAGGTTATAGCTTCGCTAGCCATTCGAGTTCATTCCGCTACACCGAAGCCTTTCAAACGAGAACTTATTTTAGCACTGCCAGACTTTTCAACAGCGGGAGGGGAATACCTACAACCGTCTTTTTAAACTTGCGGAAGTATATCGACTGCACTGGCAGTACGCTTTAAGACGGTTATGCTTGGTCAGGAACGCCTGATTTCGGCATATCATGCTCCGTCATATCCCTCAGCATCAGCATTTTTGCTGGATCTATATAACAGAATCTGGGTCGAATCCTTTTCCCTCTATTTGGACTACAGCTTTTGTAATTCCAATTTCCTAAACCTGGGAAAGATCCGAAGCTGGCGGATAACCAAAGACCAATTTCACTGACCTGCTATACCTGTAAATTAATGGAGAAAATGGTTTCAGGCCGCTTTCTCCCTGTTCTGGAGAGTCGCCAAGCTTTTTCAAACTTCCAGTTTGCTTTCGCAAAAACCGTTCGACCACGGACTGTTAAAACCAGACCATGACATCCGGGAAGCCTTCTCAACTGAGGTGGGATGGTTCTTGGTGTCTTCTTTAACCTTGAAAAAGCTTACGACACAACGTGGAAAACTGGGATTCTCCTTAAACTCCATTCGCTCGGTTTCCGCGGACAACTCCCTCTTTTCATTAAATGCCTTTTGTCAAACAGATCCATCCAGGTTCGGTGCTCTTCTATTCTGTCACGCCACTTTACTCTGGATGAAGGCGTTCCGCAGGGTAGTGTTCTAAGTGTACTACTATTTGCTCTCGGATTTAATGACATTGTTACTTCTATTCCAGCGACTGTTAATTTTTCTCTATATGTTGATGACTTTCATCACACTTAGCCGGTGCCAGGCTGCCCTTTCTCGAACAGCAGCTTCAACTAGCTATTGAAAATATTTCTGATGCGGGCGCTCCACTTGGCTTCATTTTCTCCACCAAACTCAACAGTGCTTTTTTTAAAGAAAAAGGGAATCGAAGAACTTGCCACCTTCTCCCAGCGAACGCTAACGCCCTTAACGGTTCGCCCATTCCCTGTAACTTCACAGGTCAAATTTCTTGGGCTCATCCTAGATGACCACTTAACATATGCACCACATATTAAACACTCAAAAAACAACTTGTCATCGCAACCTTGACCTGTTACGTCATCTCGCCTCAAAAATCTTGGGGTGCTGATCGCAAATCCCTTTTACGTCTTTACGTTGCCTAATCCGATCGAAACTGGATTATGGCTGTGCAGTATGGTCAGGCCTCCATAACACCCTACCTGTTAGATCCCATTTCAAAACAGAAGCGATCCGTAACATATCACTGGAGCTTTTCAGTCGTTGTCCCCCAGGTGAGCCCGAAGTTGGAATCAATACAATGTGATGCCACTCTCTTCGAGAATACATCATGTGTACAAGTTATTATCTTCGTTTTCAAAACCCCAATACCGTCTGCTCAGCCGATTTTGCAGGAGGTACCTCAGAATCTAATTACTGGCCATTGCAAGGTTCACATCTTTAATTTCCTCACACGATCCCTTTTCAAAGTGCTCCCTTTCTCTCTTTTGACGAAGGTACACACCTTATTCCCCTCTCTACCATTTGCTTGGCTCCTGACATCTCTCTCAGTGTCCAGCCATCCTGCCTTACTGTTTAAAAGCATCATTTTGTCTCACGCCGCAGTTTACGATGAATTTACTCCGGTGTTTTACTGACGGCTCTAAAATGGGACAGTGTGGGCGCTCTGCTGTGCTTTCTGGCCCACCGCAACCTCGCATACCCTCCCCCCTATGCTTCAATTTTTACAGCAGAGTTAACGGCTATAATGGTTCCGCTTTCTACCGAATTCTAATCATAACCAGATCCTCATATGTCGTTTATTCAAGATTCTCTTAGCGGGTACAGCGCACTTAAAACCTTATTCTAAAAAAACGCAATGGTATCAGCTGTGCAACAATTTCAGCTGACTTCTCTCCCTTGTAAGTAAATTATTTATATTGGACTCCCTCATGTAAGGGGTAGCTAACATTGAGAAATCCGCTGACAGAGAGGCCAAAATGGCCGCCTCTCTTTCGGGGTTGTTCCAGGTACCTCCCGGATGCCATTCTGACAAGGCCGCCTCCATCAACTGATTTTCATCCTGCTCTCGACAGGGCTTTCCGATCTTGTTGGCAAGTGTTGGACGAGTACACGATCGGCGCTGCGGGAAGGAAGCACTCCGAGCATAAAAAGCCGAACATCGGTGGTGGTCTTCCTCCACAAGGAAAAGCGCTTACATGAAGTGATACTTGCACCTCCGTATTGACCACACTAATATCACTCACAGGTCACTAGTAATAATAGAGACCCTCCTCCATTTATAAATTTTGCCGTCTTTTGCAAATACATTCATCATATCTTCATTGATTGTTCCATCGGACCCCTATTACAACTGTCTGCGTTGTACTGCGCCGATGCACTAACTTACCTTCTAAGATTGTCCCATATCTTATATGAATCTTCCCACTTTAGCAATAACACTATTTTCTTGTATCTTTAAAGTGAATATTCTTTATAATTATTTGATTTTGTTATGTATCTGCAAGATCATTAACAAATACAAGGGATAAAAATTTTATTTAGTTTTTATTTATTTTGACTGACTGAATGATACATTTTCGCAATCAATCTTCTGACATTTGGGCATATATATGACGGAGCTTTATGGTCGCGATTTTCAGCCCCGTGTGGCCGCTTCATTACAACGAGCCGTGGAGAAGACGGGTCCCTGTACACTAACTCAAAAAAAAAAACTTCTTATATATATACCGTATAACACAACCACTATATATATATACCCAACACCTCTCACCTGCCATATATGCTTATACTGCTACCACTGCCTTTCTCTTATATTAACTGCAATAATCTGGAGTTGGACGCATTAACAACAGCTGGGGAGAAAGGAAAAAGAGAAGAAAGAAGATCTAGGGTAGAGACTAAGATGAAGGCTGAATAAAATCTTCAAGAACGTGAATAAGAAGGTTCAAAGAAAGTTTTGCCTGGTGCAAAAGACCGGAACCGCATTGTTAAGACCAGTTTGTATTAGAAGAATAGAGGCAAAATTTATAAAATCTGCATGAACATTTTGAATTTTCATCGAATTAAATATTATAAATTAAAACCAGATTATTAAACAAAATTAAATTGATATTTTAACGAAGTTAAGAGGAGGAGCAACAAAATTTTTAATCCAGTTCTTTTCAAAATTTATTAATTTAAAATATACAAATAAAGCGGTATCCGGACTAATTTAGGTGTGGAGTGGCAAAATCATTCAATCAGTTCTTTTTGACAAATGAATAGAAATACAATTTGGATTTAAAAAATAAAGAAGCTGCTTTAAGTGATTTCTGGCCTAGATGTGAAGGTTCCGACGCAGTTTGTCAATATGAAGATTATCTTCGCATGGCTCTCGAGGCTGGGAACCCTCTTTTGCCATTCTACTCTTCCCATGAAATGGGTTGGGATAAGCCTAGCAAGCCACCAACCGTCATCTATTATTGCTCAAGAAACTCATGTCTTGCCTCGAAACCCTTTGAGCTTCGTGCAAGACAGCTGACAGGTGCATACGCCTACAGGAGGTTGGTGAGAAGTGAGAAGAATATATATATATATATATATATATATATATATATATATAATATATATATATACTATGTATATATAAATATATATATATATATATATATATATATATATATATATATATTATAAATTTGGCACCTGTGGTTCTCTTTTAAATTTGACAACAGTGTTTCATAGGTATAACAACAAATCGATTGATTTTCCTAAAAAATCGATTTTTTTAAGAATCTGTTAAACTCAACTATTACCATATATCTTATATATTTTGTTTAATACTGATATATACTGAGTAATTGATACAAAGGAAAATATAGATACCAATACTTCACTCTTTATTTATATATATATAATTATTATTTTCAGCTCATATAAATACATGATGAATTACAATTAATTAATTTCTAAAAAATAATCTTTTTGAAAATAATCTTTAGAAATGAGTCAGACTGAAAGATCTTTGTTGAATAGTTTATTTGTTGAGAATAAATAAATAAGTAAATAAATAAATAAATAAATAAATAAATAAATGAAATAAAAAATTTCTGCTTATTTTTAATTACATTTTTAAAAATGTTTTTAATTAAAAAGAATGAAAATTGTTTTAATTGAATTTGCCTGTATATATATATATATATATATATATATATATATATATATATAAATTATATATATATATATATATATATATATATATATATATATATATATACTCTTAACTATTTATACTTTTATATACCTAACCTTATAATATATAACATATATATATATATATATATAATATATATATATAATATAAATAATATAATTTTATAAAGACGTATATATATATATATATATATTTGCCTGTATATATATATATATATGGTAAACACCTTAAATCTCTAATCACATCTCCGATCCATTGTATGACTTCCTTAAAAACGTTCCACTCGTGATCTTCTTTCCTTTCCCTAACACTTGGTCCTCTTTTTTCCGCATTTCGGTAATACGGCTGTGGCGTTATATATAAATGTACATATGTATGCATGTATGTATATGTATATAACAACCAATAATATATATATATGTATAATAACTATGCACTCATATATCTATATCAGAGAGGAGCAGAGAGGCGGGGGAAGCTTGATTTTTTTATTCTCTTTGAAGAGTAATCCCTTTTTAATATTTTAAATCCTTCAGATATTGAAATTATTTGATATTTAATGAGTTTGCTTTTTAGTCTTTTTATTTCAGTTTTCCTTAGCGTAGTTACGTAGTTCAATACTACTTCTAGAGTGGGGTATTGGTTATTATTGTGAAGCGTGAGTGTGTTTCAGATATTCATTTATTTTTTTTTAATTAATTTCTAGCTTTTAAATTTAGGTTTTAATATTGAAAAAAATTTATTTATTTGTTTTCTTGCTTTCTTTTCTTTTCTTTTTTTCATGTTTTGCGTCTTGTTTTGTGTGAATGGCAGCAGATTTGCGCTGACTTGGATTTTTTATAGACTTTACCAACATCCGTGGCTTACACTCTAACTTAAATCCTTGGAATACCATCTCTCTAACTCTAGCCCAACCCTTTTACTCTTGTCTGAGACCCAGATAGCTAAAATTTGCCTGCCCTACTTTCAACTCCGTTTAATATAGCTAACTATAGCCTATTTCATTTGTCTGACCCTGCCGAAAATACTCTTTCATATCAATCTTTTTCGTCTCCAAAATCTCAGTCTCCCATTCAGAGACGTTCAGATACACAAAGTAATGTATTTTGCCGTGGCACACACTGCTACTGTTTTAACAAGAGCAGATTTTCCCGCGTTTTTTGATTATCTTACTACTTCTCACGAGACTTAAATCTTCCCATCCAAATACTGAGGTTCTCTATTTATGGAATTTCAGTGTACACAACACTGAATGGTTGTCTTCTCGTATATATATGAGGCCGAATCATTCAGCATTTTTAACGATCTTGAGCAGCTAGTGAAGACTTTTTGTTTAGAGATTGTCCCAAGCTGGTCCTGAAGACTTTGACTTATGTTTTACCATTAGTCCTTCTCTCTATAAATACTACCAGCTTTCGCTCTTCAATAGTTTCTCTCCAACATCTCACTCACCTGCCTTATGGTATTTCTGGAACAATGAGGCAGATTAGGTTACGTCGCTCTACGCTAACTATATGACTGGGTAACTGTTATAACAACGACTCTGGTGACGCTTCAGCTTCCTGCCATTAATGTGCGAGCTATCGTTGATGGAATAGACAAGTTCATTTCCTTCTTCAGGCTGGTCTCGCTTATATAAAGCCTATAGTTTGGTCACCATCTGCAGCTATTCAGGGGTAGAGACAGTGCATATCAGGGAGTGAAAAATTCTCGTTCTATCACTCTCGATAATTTTCGTTCAGCTAGAAATCGTTGCAGATATACTCTTCGACGAGCAAAGCGGACTTTCATAAAACAGTGCTGACCTTGAGTTTCTCACTGACCAGAAATAACATTGCCAAATCTGCATCTCTAAAAACTCCACCATAAATCAACGCACCTGCTTTATTTGCCTCTTATGATTCTGTTGCTAATACTCCCAACTGAAAAGGCCCAATCTGCTGTCCTCCTGTTTTCCTCTCCAAATCAACCCTGGGATGACTCTGGAAATCCTCCTCCTCCTCCTTCTCCTCTCAGGTGTTCCACATGTAACATTGCCTGTGATTGCATTTGATCGGGTGCATGGGCTCTTGAAATCTCACTAGGAACGATAGGAGGTAAGCATTCAAACTCCTCTAGTGATTTGAGGGTTCTTCTGAGCTATGGCACCACCTCTCGTTCAACTACTATTCTCTATGCTTCAATACTAGCACTTTCCATATCAGTGTTGGAGAAGAGCTATAATCAACGGTTTCCGATAAAAGGAAGGGTAGCTCTCTGGCCATACAACTTCCCCCTTAGCCCTGTTGCTCCACTTTATCCTATCTAATTCTTTGAACATTTTCAATTCTCATTTATTGGATCATCTGGAAACCCATTCTCTTCTTTCAAATTATTAGTACTGGGTATTGGTATCAGAAGTTGCAATAAAACATTAACTTTCCTATCTGCGTTTCATGGTTTCGCCCTTATATGGACTTTGGGGAGAACATTTGTGGTGGCATTTGACATATCTAAGTCGTTTGACGGGGTATGGCACGAGACTCTATTTTCCAAGCTCCCCTTCTTCGGGTTTCTAATTCTTTGCTTACTTATGCCTAGCTTTCTTTCAAATCGTTCAATATCTGGCTGTTGTTGATGGGGCACTTTATCTTCCTCGATTAGATTAGTAATAATGTTCCTTCAAATTTTCATCATGAGATCTCCCTATTCTATTTTCTGCTTATCATGGTAATTGCTATAAACACTCATATTCTATTCACTTTCATAGCCATGGAAGCTCTACCCCACATTGCTTCAAGCTTGCATTTCAAATCACTTTATCTTTCACATTTCTAAGAATAGCCTCTCATCTTAATCTTTCCAAGGTTCTATTCTCGATGATCTGGATAGAGTTTTACGGTGAGGCCGTCTGTACCTTGTTAAATTCAATTCTTTAAAAATCCATCTTTCCCTCTCTAAAATACCTTCTAACTTTCCTATCTCATTCGATGGTTCTCTTGTCTTTCCTGTTGATAAAATAAACATTCCTTGGCCTTATAAACAAAAAAATGTCTTGAAGCCTCATCACACAATAGTTGTTGCTAAGGTGGCCTCAAGAAAGCTGGGAGTTCTGTTTAGACTGTGACTTTCTCCTTCCACGCCAGCTTCACCTGGCCATCACTAACCTGTGTATGGAATACTGCCTCTCATATCTGCGGGGCTCTGGTTTCACCCGACTTTTAGCGAACAGGGATCGAGTCAAAGGCCAAGGCTATAAACTATCCTATACTTTCTAATTCACTTGAACCTCTATTTTTGCAAAGCGATGTTGGGTGCTTTGTCTTTCTGTATGGTACTACAGCGTAAGTCTCAAAGAAGGAGCTGCTCGCTCCGCGTACCACCACCTTTTTGACATAAAGCGGTGGTACGGGAACGTGTCTGCATACAATTTTGACAACGTGACTATAGCTCAGGCTTGTTTGCTGGCGTTTTGCCTCCGCTTCTTTCCAGAACCTGTTCTGAGGAATTCTTTTCCATCTTCTGTATTTCCTATGCTGTGAATTTATTCTCCATCACTTTAAAAGGAGCCTGCGCCTGTGCTCAACTGCAAATCTCGTTAGATGACTCGATATTCGATGTTTTAACACGCTCTCCTTGAATAGGCTCTGCCGTGGTGGTAAGAAAAAAAAGACATATCAAAGTCTTTCGAAGGAATTTCGAATATATAAACTTTCCTCATGCGGTATTTGTCTATTTCTCTGTAGCCTCTTCAACATCCTTTCCTGCCATTCTTTAGCTACTCTTATAGACTGCCAGTATTCATACATGAAATCTATCATCAGAATTCTGTTCTATACTCAACTCTTTTATTAATTTTTTACTTTTCTTTAATGGTTTATCTGTTACTTTGTCCCCCTATCACTCTTGTAATGGGCGAAGATCCTACTCTTCCACTTCCCGAAAGTTGAATGACAACCCACTCGACAACAATAGTTGATTCTAGGAGTGTGATTTTGGAACAAATGACCTTTGAACATTCTCATGTCTCTAGTTGGGAAAAGGATAGTTGTTTTCGATGACTAATTCGTCTATCTACTCAAGATAATCTTTCACGTAGTTTTAATATCTACCTCAAAATACACAACTCCAAATTTTTTTTGTTTTAATATTCATTGTTTATTTGCTTTCCTCAGTTCTCTCTCTCTCTCTCTCTTCTCTCTCTCTCTCTCTCTCTCTCTCTCTCTCTCTCTCTCTACTACTACCTCCTCTCTCTCTCTCTCTCTCTCTCTCTCTCTTTCAACAAGTTTCTAAGAGGTTGGGTGTTCTGAAGCGTCTTTGGAACTTCTTACCACCCCAGTTGCTTGCTACATTTAGGGGCCTAGTTCGGCCCCTTTTATGAAGAATGCATGACATATTCGGGATCGTTCCACGCATCTTGCTCTCTATGTAATTGAATCTATTATTTTTCGACTCTCTCTCTCTCTCTCTTCTCTCTCTCTCTCTCTCTCTCTCTCTCTCTCTCTCTCTCTCTCTCCGATCTTCCTAGTCGTCGAACTGTTGCATCACTTTCCTTCAGAGTGTATCTAGTACTATGGACACTGCTCTTTAGAACTCTCCAGTTGCATACCCCCGCAGGGGAGCTCGTGAGGCTTATTTTTCTACGCAGTCTCATCTCTTTTCAGTCCAACTCTCTAACCCCAGGCTTAACCGCTATGCTCAATCTCACATGTAATCTACTGGTTAGGTACTGATCACACTCATTTTATCCATTATTCCAACCATTTAATATACACGTTATTCAGTTCATCTAATAATGACATTTATGGAAGCCTTTTCTTTAGATCCAGCCACTTACGTAATTAATTGAACTTCTATTCGAAAAAAACGGAATCAATCGGTGACTCAATCGGTAGAGCGACAGAGTCGAATGACAAGGGCACGGGTTCGATCCCTAGTCTGGATCCTAGGTAGAAATTACCTAGAGAAGTTCCCCTCCTGAGGTGTGAACTAATAATAATAATAATAATAATAATAATAATAATAATAATAATAATAATAATAATAATAATAATAATAATAATAATAATAATAATAATAATAATAATAATAATAATAATAATAATAATAATATGGAAACTGCTCCAAGTTGTTTTAAAAGTCTCGAATTTTCTACCTTAATGCTTTGTCCTTCTTTTCAATTTATAGCTAAATTTAACTCTGTTTCTTATTTATCTCATTACTCTTCTGACTCTCCATGCTCTTATTCTATCTAAACTCATTCTTCTGAAATCATAATTTATTGGGATTTCAATAGTCATCACCCCCTTGACTTTCTTCTAATTCTGAAGATGTAGCTGCATGGTGAATTAGTCTACCATTTCTCTGTTAATAACAACTTTAAGCTGTTTATCTCTCAATTCGTATCTTTAATCGACTTGGTGGTTTACTCAAAATATTATCCTTTTCCTAACTTCTAAAGTTTTACTTATGCCATCAAATTCCTTTCATCCTTGGGTTACTTTACCTAACTTCAAAACATTTGCCTATGCCCTCAAACTCCTTCCATCCTTTGGTTACTTTTCATAACATCTAACCTTTAACCTATGCCATCAAAATCCTTTCATACTTGGGTTCCTTTTCCTAACTTCTAACCTTTTACCTATTTCATCAAACTCCTTCAATCCTTGAGTTCCTTTTCCTAACATCTAACCTTTAACCTATGTTATATTACCGATACCAACAATACCATTGTTTCTACACATATTGACATATCATTTCCCTTACTTCTGAGACATATGAAACTCGCCTTTAGAATAAAGGTTCAGCTTGTGACTGTGCACAGTTAAAGAACAGCTCTTTCATATACTTCTCTCGAAAATTTGAATGTCAGCATCTTCCCCTGCCATAGTCGAACAACAAGCATAGCTACTCTGTCAACAAAAAACACGATATGGTCTAATTACCAAATCTTCATTATACTTAGTGGAACTAAGTGTTTCGCGTCAATTGCAGCCAATTTCCACAAGCCCCGAGAAACTCCTTCACGAACTAACCTTTTTCGTCTCGTTAGCAGAAAATTCAACACTAATTTACACAAAATTGTAAGACATCATGCATGCGCTGATGACACACACACACCTGACCAGAGAGCCCTTGTGTTGTTTAGGTTTTGGATCCTGTCTTACCTCTGATTATAATTAATATTCAGTTTGTCCACCTTTTGTTTCTTGAACACACAGTTTTTGAGAGAGATACACATTAATTATTTAGATACATTTTTTGTATACCTAATCGTTCTGCCGCTGCTTCTCATGAAACTTTTCTTTCTTGAATTATTGAAATTTTACAGTGAACAGCGGCAAAATGGTTAGGTATAAAAGAAATTTTAATAAAAAATGTATATCTCGCCCATTCATACATGCTATGAAAATCTTCATATTGATTGGTGTGAATAATAATAAGACATTACTAACCTCGAGACAATTTATCACAAATTATATAATATGCAATTAAACAGAAACAATAAAATGAATAAATTAAAATTTAATTGGACTTTGCCACGATTGAGGACTACGATGTCAAATGAATCAACGATGGTGCTTTAGTATATATTGCTTATTCCAATGTGTAGGTGCAAAATTTTTAAGTCATTTTCGACAAAGGTTTTTTTGACTGGCGTCTCGCTTGAGTCAAGATTTTCGAAATTCCTTCAAATGCAAATAATACGCAAATTAATAGACAGTCACGAGAAAACACAAGAATAAACATATTTTAGAGCATGCCAAATGCCGCATTTGCACTTTGTTTGCGGTCTAAATGGATTGAAAATTCCGCAAAATTGTGCCTCAATTTTCCATTCTCCGATTTTAAGGAACAAAAACTCCCATCGGTCAAATCCTAACATCAGACCTTTCAATTTTTATTAAATCTTTTTTGAAAAGATAAAATTAGTCGTAGACATTCATTTTTAGTTTCCTAACAATTAAATTTTTGTAAATAAAGATACATTTAAAGCATATTCAAATCATTTACGTTACTTTAATGATTTTCAAAAATCTTTTACAGTTCCAAATTTAGGGGGCTTGTGCCCCCTCTGCCCTCTCTTGCTTACGCCCATGCACCCCCACAAAATAAACTGTGGAACCCATCCCCGATACCAGTACTTATTTGAATGGTATAATAGGGAACTCTTGAAACTTAAACACCCAAAAATACAGCTTAGGGTTGGCCGAGACGCCGAGTGCGAGTGCAGTGTCATGCAGGGCTGTGCAGTACAACACACGATTCCAACCACCCGGTGCGTCACGGTTTTAAAAAATATAAAAGTGTGGTGGGTTTTTAAAAGTACTCACGGCTAGATGCCCGTTGTGCGGTGCGGGGTAGATTAAAGTATTGATAAGGATACCAACAAATATTAATTGATCTTGTGCTCTTCGCGTGAATATTCTTCTATATATATAAGTAGACCATCCAGCCATTAAAGTTTTTAATTTTGATGGTTTTGAGTTATACGCTGAAATTCAGTATCAGTACATCTGATCTAACTGAAATTAAGTAAATTTAATGCTCCGTTAAAATATTGATTATTCAACATATAAGGGGAAAATGACAATGTATAAAGCAAATTTCTAAATTGTATGTATGATTTATTACGGTAAAACTTTTATTAATTAATCTTAAGAAATCTTTTAGATTTAAACGATAATGAATAGACGTTACTAAAATTAGATTGAAAATAGTATTAACGGGCATGCTTCATTTCTCTGATTCGAGAATCCTCAATACAGTGCATGATATGCTATATTTATTAGTGAAATTTGAAGATAGAGCAAATTTTCTAGATGCAATAAGTTATATTAGTATTGTTAGTATAATATAACTAATTAGCTAAGAAAATCATTGAGTTACTAATATATACCTATCTTTGTCCCAACTTATAATTAACTATTAGTTTTATTAGAATGAAATTTGTACGTTTTACGTATATGATAAACTTAGAAAGTGTTATAAATCTAATACTCCTTGAGGACGTCTGCCAGTGCGAGTTGGCTCTCAGCCATTCTCTCTCTGGTC
>JABUQX010120743.1:5000-14085 GCA_015478945.1 Trachelipus rathkii | reverse complement strand
AATAATAAAAATAATAATAATAATAATAATAATAATAATAAAAATAATAATAATAATAATAATAATAATAATAATAATAATAATAATAATAATATTAAATTTATATATTAAATGATTCATATGATTGTATCAAATGCGAATCTCAAACAGCTGTGTGAATTTACGATTTCAGAAAATATATAACGTATATATATCTCATATATATATATATATATGTAATAATAATGTGTGTGTGTGTGTGTGTGTGTGTCAATAAGTGTTAATGTGTGTGTGTGTGTGTGTGTGTGTGTGTGTGTGTGTGTAATGTGTGGTGTGTGTGTGTGTGTGTGTGTGTGTGTGTGTGTGTGTGTGTGTGTGTGTGTGTGTGTGTGTGTATATCAGCTTTGATGCATGAGTTAATTTTCTAACTTAAATTAAAGCTGATTTCAGCTGTAAATAAATCTATTGCATAAATTAATCACTAAACGATATAATATATATTTTATTCATATATATATTATTTTTATTTAACTGTTGCTCTATTTTTAACAGGTAAACATAATACAATTAACATTTAATGAATAACGTAATTTAAAGTGAAAAGCTTTAAAAAAAATTTCGATAACATTTCAACTTCAAATTTCGTTGCTACAAGAAAAAGCATTGATTCGCCCGGGAGGCTTATTAATGAAATTGATTCATTATTTCAACAATATCAAATTTCTTTCTCTATTAATAATGAATATGTTAACATAGATTTGTTGTCTATATAATATTAAAAAGTGTATATCACCATCTACGCAATTATTATTAAATTTATAAAAAGTGAGAGATCAATTTTAAATGATTTAACTTAACAAAATATTTTCATGACTAATTTTGACAGAAAATTTTTCAATTACGATTTCGAAGATGGGGATTTATATACAATATCGATCGATGATAATAAAATAATAAAAAAGACAACGATTAATTTGATACTTTTCGATATAATCAAATACAGATTTCATCAATCACATTTTTTTTTTTACCGTATAATAATATAATGGAGGATATTTTTGAGTATGTGTCTACCAAAAGAAAAACAAAAAAAGGCTTTAAACAAAAACCAGTGGTTGGTAGAAAGGGAAATATTAAATTCGCTTTTAAATAATCGATTCATTTTTAATATAATAAAGATAGGATAAGTAGAGAGGTTTTAAAAGCAAGATGTCCAAAATCTAAGTTGCAACTGTATACGCAACTTTCTAACCGATGTTCCTAATTGACTGATTAGAGAGATAAGGAAAGCATCATTTTTTCAGATCTACGTTGAAAATCACCTATGATCTGCAATTTTTGAGATATTCAGGATAGAACTGAAGTCTTTAAAATCGTGAGGATTGAAATACGGGGGATTTGGCGAAACCTATAAGAATTCAAAATCTTACAAATGTTCCGTAATCGTACTCTCTAGGATATTGTAAGTAATAACTAATTACCAACAAAGTATACAGAAGCTCTGACAAACAATTGTAAGATTAATTATCAGAATTTATTCTAAATGGCGAAAAAAGGAGTTGATACTACAATTGTCCCTAGCTAAGCTGTAAAAGGGAGAAAGGAATCTGTTGGTAAAAAAAATTCTATCCCTGGAAGAGAGGACAAAAAAAAATATTTCTAGCTAGCAGCCTGGGTATCGTAAATATGATCACCTCCTAGTAAATTAAAAAAAATATGTGTAACCATCACAGAAAAAAAGATATGCACATTTCCGTTTTCTTTGCAATAAAAAATTTAAAGGAAACCCTACTATAACATAGCCCTTCTTTTGAACAGCTCTAAGCCTAGCAGGATGCTTCTATTTGAAGAACGGAAGCGCATCAAAATATTATTCACTTTTCGACGCCTACATAAATTTCGTTGAGCTTTAGAAGTTCTACGTTGATCAGACCAGTCTGGCAAGCAAAGCAAATTGAGAGAGCTAAGATGTACTAGGCCTGCAGGTAAATAATTATGACAAAAAATAAGGCTCTGAGGCCGAGATCAAGCTTTAATACTCCAACCAAAGTAAGAAAAAAGCTCGTGAAAACAGTTGCTAGAGAGTATAAACACTATGATTAAAATTTATTCATTAACTATGAATTAATAGTAAGACTGACTTTAGAAGCTATATAATATGGTTATCAAATTATTAGCGATAAAAATATTACACACAAAAGCTCGCGGATGCCAAAAGAGATTGTCAAGCTATTTTCAAAGATGAAATATGAAGACTTTTCCACATGTTGTGTGACATAGTGTAGGTTATTAAGAAAAAATAATAATCGAATTGCTTGTATATTGAATGCTCTAAAGGAAATAGATCAGAACAGAATTACGATTCAATGAATTATGAATTTAAATTCCGAACTTGAGTATTTGCTGAGAAAGTCAAAATTAAGTTTTCACAAAAACTTTAACTCTTTATCATAGGTCAAAGAGGTCATAATAATAATAATAATAATAATAATAATAATAAATAATAATAATAATAATAATAATGAAAATAATAAATAATAATAATAATAATAATAAATAAGGAATATTAATAAAAATAATAATATGTAATAATGTGGTAATAATGGCATTTTAAACATCGTCAATAATAAAAATAAATAATGATAATAATAATAATGATAATAATAATAATAATGGTAATAATAATATAATTTTTTATATTAAATGATTCATAGGATTATATCAAATGCAGATCTCAAACAACTGTGTTAGTTACGATTTCCAGAAAAAGAAATATCGTGTCTTTAACTCATACATATATATATATATATATATAAAAAGAAAAAAAACTAAATATAAACCCATACACATACATATATGTATATATAATGATGTAAAAAAAAAAAGAAAAATCGAAACAGAAGACCAAGAGGAATACCTAGCCTCCTGTTACCCAGCCTACTGAGAACGTTTTTTAATCACAACCCTATATATATATGTATATATATATATATATATATATATATATATATATATATATATATATATATATATATGTATATATATATATATATATATATAGAATGCAAAATCCAGCTCCAACGTCTTCGTCGTGACACCTTGGTTGCTCTAGCTAGGAGCAGGATAGGCCTAGCAGCCACTACTGAAATGAAGTTGTTTCAATACTCAAAGGAACAACCCTCGAAAGTTGACAGATCTTTGGCAAGTCACGAACCGGTTTTTGGACCAAGAACTGATAATGCTATAAAATTAGATGTACGAAGCTTAAAATAGCGACGCATGGCGGAAAGGAGGTGGAGATCCTGGAGATGATGAGGAAGAGGAGGATCGACGTGATAGGAATGGTAGAGATGCGAATGAGATGAGAAGGGAGAGGAAGAGGGAGGAGGATATGCATTGATATATAAAAGGGTAGGGAGAATCAGGAAATAGGTGACTATAGTAGAGACCGAAGATATCACCTTCCTTACAAACATAGAAGTCATACACGAGATTTATAAGATGCACCTTTAAACAAGGGAAAGAGATACCACTTCTATCAGATCTGTTCGCCGCAACAGGGTCGCCCGGAAGAGTAAAAGAGACAGTTCATGGAAATGCTGGAGGAGAAGGTGGAGAAAGGAAGAAGAACCCTCGCTGTTGGTATAGCAAGTGTGTTACCACTTGACCACGATGAGCTAAAACGAAATCCACCATTTACTTCTGAAGAATACTATCTTCCCACAGAATAGCATTTAGTACTTGGGCAGTGACGCCCCAGATCTTCCCACTCACAGCTCGGGTCAAGGGTCACACAGGGTTTGATTCAGGGAGAAATAGCATCACTAACAAAGGTCACTGTCTAAGTACTGACATGACTTATTCTGGGAAGAAAGTAATCTTTCAAGTTTAAATAATTGAATTTCCTTTTAGCTCATCGTGGTCAAGAGGTAACACATTTGTTTTACTAATAGAGGTTCGGATTCAAAAACCCAGCAGAGGAGAATAAATCCTTATTTATATATATATAAATAGAAAAATATAAAAATTTATATATATATATATATATATATATATATATATATATATATATATATATATATATATATATATATATATCATTAAGCTCTGAATACGAGCGCTCTCCTCATCGAAACATTGAAAAAAGTGGGGGAAAAAAAATAGAGTAATAAATCTGTTTGCAATAAGTTAAGAGTCATCGCTGAAGATAAACTACAATCATTCCAATTTGTATTGTCAGGTAATAGAATTCTAAGATTTATTTATTGCATTATATTATATATATACGGTATATATATATATATATATATATATATATATATATATATATATATATATATATATATATATATATATATATATATATATATATATATATAAAAATATAAATATATATATATATTTTTAATATATATATATATATGTATATGGATATATAGTTATATATATATATATATATATATATATATATATATATATATTTAAAAATAAAAATTTAAATATATTTTAATGAAGTTCTAAAATCTAAAATTTAAATTCTTACAAATTTTAAAAATTGACATTAAAATTAAAATTAAAAGCAGCGAACAAAAAATTTTGCTGCTCCTCAAATTTAAAAGCAAATTCCAATTTTTTTTCCATTTTTGAAAATCCGATCAAAATGGGCGTGGCGATCAAAAATAGACACAACGATCCAAAATGGGAGTGGTTTCATATAAAAGTATAGGCAATGTATTGGTAGACTAAATGGTGGACAGGTGAAAGTAAAACGATTGAAGTTAAAAGGTGTCTGGGAGCAAATTGAGCCGTGTCAAAAGGGAGGCGTGACTCCTTTTCAGGTTCCTAGGTCCCATTACCTGAGTATTTCCTCTTCTAGAATATTCCTTATGCTTAAGAGTACTGAACTTTAAAGATGTAATAAAAGACACAGTGAGTATCAAGCTTATCTCAGATTAAAATAATTTTGAATTTACGAAGAAGCTTGTATATGCTCTCTCTCTCTCTCTCTCTCCTCTCACCTGCTCATATGCCTCTCAGATGCCATGTTATGTTTAGGAATGATTATCTTTTCCTCATATAATTTTTTAGTACATACTGTATGTGTTGCTAGGAAATAACTGAGAATAAATTCCAGTGATAAAAGATTGCTTTAATAAATTTTAAATATTAAAAAAAAATAACATTTAAATGGCAGGTAGATGACTTATGACCTCAAAGCGGGAGAACCCCGTACCCCATCAGCCATGTATTCTCGAAATGGAGGTGGGTTAGACGTGTGGTACTTTTTAGTTTAAATTTACCCAAACCCCATATCCATCCACTCAATTGACCCCTTCGTCTATTTTCCTCCTCTGACTGACTCAGAGGAAATCTTAGATTCGATTGGGGAAACGCTTTTTCAAATTTAATGTTATTATTTATCATTCGATTATTGATGTCTTTTTATATTTAGCATTTTTAAAACTAATGTTTTACCATTGGAATTAATTTATTAACGTCATTTTCTAACAATATAGTAAAAAAAAAAAGTATATATATATATATATATATATATATATATATATATATATATATATATATATATATATATATATATATATATATATATATATATATATATATAAATATATATTATAAATATATATATATATATATATTCTTTCTCTATTATATATATATATATATATATATATATATATATATATATATATATATATATATATATATATATATATATATATATATTCTATCTCTCTCTTTCTTCTATCTTTATATATATATATATATATCGTCTCTGTCTATTTCGACCTTTCTTTCTTGCTATAAACGAGAGCTCATTCAGCACGTGCCTAATAAAAGGAATCTCTCTCCACCCTCAAACTATCGTCCTATCGCCTTAACCTCCGTTCCTTCTATAGTTTTCGCATTTATCCTTAACAAGAAATTTGGCAACATCTCAGTTCTTTAAATCTTATCCCAGATCACCAGTATGGCTTTCGTGAGGAACGATCTACTGGTGATTTTCTTTCTTTCTGTCGAACTCTTGGTCCCAGCCATTTTGACATTACGGTGAATCATTTGCTGAGACCCTAGACATATCGAAAGCCATCGACAGGGTCTGGTACAAAACTTTGATTTCTAAACTTCTCTCCCTCGGTATCTACCCTCTCTGTGACTTTCTTTCACATTTCCTCTCCAGCTGTTTTATAACAGTAGTTGTAGACGGCCACCGTTCATCCTTTAAATCTATAAATGTTGGTGTTCCTCAGGGTTCTGTCCAATCCCAACTCTTTTACTACTTTTACTTAATGACATTTTCTCTATTACTTCTTCACCTCTACTCCACAGTATATTACTTATCTCATTTTGAAAAGTGTCCCAGCCCAACAGAAAGTTGCTCACCCTAGGGGAACGGGTTTTGGAGCAACTAACCTTATTGAGGCATTGAGAACATGGTTGTTTTCAATGCTTCAAAAACTCAAATATTTTATCTTATTACTCTACTAACGATTCTCTCTGTTATTTCATCCCTTATCCACTCGCAGGCGGATGAATCCACCTTTCATTTCTCTTTTCATTTTGATAAAAAGGGTGATCTTGGTGCAACTAAACTCGGATCATTCCTGGATTTTTAATTGATACAGAGGAAACATGGTTGTTTTCATTGACTCATAAACTCAATTTCTTCATCTTTCTACTCGGCTCAATCTTATACACAACATCTTTGAAAACACACAACTCAATCCTTTTTTGTCCTTGAATATTCTTGGTGTCTTTCTTTTTCTCGTAATCTTTCTTGAAAGGATCACACTATTTCTCTTTGTTAACAAACTTTTAAGAGGTTAGCTGTTTTGTGGCTTCTTCGGAACTTCTTCAAGCAACAGCAGTTGCTTTCTCTTTATAGAAGTGTCATTGGTCCGTGTATGGAGTATGCATCTCACATCTTAAGCTTGCCATAAAAAGATTGAGTTTTCTGCTTTTCATTTTATCAACTCTTCCGCTCTCACTTACTCTCTCTCCACTCTCTTTCTGCCTAGCGAACTGCCATACTCTCTTTATGCCATCGCTATTACAAAGGACACTTCTTTTCCGAAATCTCCAATTGTATACCTTCTTTTCTGAGGAGAGCTAATGCAGTTCTTCTTTCTACATTGTTTCATTTTTTTCTGCGCAACTCTCTGACATCACACTCATCCACTATGATGAATTTTACATGTACTCCACTGGTAAAGTATGTAACACACTACCTTTATCTATTTTTATAGCTTCCTTTGATTTGAGCATTTTCATACACCATGTATCGGTGCTTGTCGCCCTTTAAATTGACGACATTTCTACATAAAATTTTTCTTGAGCGTCAAATTGCTGTTTTAGGGGAGGAAAACATCAAGAACAGAAATAAATTTCTGGGCTGTGCAAGTCATAAAAGAAAATTAATTTTTTTTTCTTCTTAAAATAAATTTAGAGAAGTTGAGTTTTTGCAGCAAAACTTTAATACCCTGTTCCTCTTGGAAAATTTGTGCCATTTGTTGCTTAAATTAATTGTGCATTCAGACACCTTGAAATCCATTTAGAGAAACTTGGATCTTCACTTAAATGCAAATGGCAGAGAATCCTATCGGCTCTTTGTTTTTCTTCCTATAGGAAGAGTTGATATATTGCTTTTATCATCCCACTCTAACGTGTGAGAATATCAGCAGAAAATTAAAGGAATTTATCGAATCCAAAACTAAAATGGAATTTATTATTTCAAATTCTAAGGTTAGGTAACCTACATTGGATGAGTAGATGCAGCTTATACAAATGAAAATGGTTATGTAATGGATTATTGATAGAATGGTACACGGTTCAATTCTAAAAATTTCAATCAAATTTTGGGCGTAGCTTTGAATTTTTTAGACAACATTCTGAAATTGCTGGAAAGAATATATAAATTCCTAATAAAAAAAACAAAACATATTATATATATATTTTTAAATTATGATATAATAAATTAACATATTAATGTCTAAAATATATTATTTATGTTTCATGGCAAGTTGTTACGATAGTGAGATTAATTTTACTTAAATATGACGGATACGGGTGAATAGATCTGCTCGTTTTGTGGTAAATATGTAGTAGTTATGATCCCAAATATAAAATTTTCATCTAAAAAAAAAAAAATTATTTCAGAAAATAGCTAGAACTCTTATTAGGTTAAATGTTAAGTAAGTTTGACAATATTGGAAAAAAAATATCAATATCGAAAAGTGCATTAACATTATATAAAAAAGAAGATATTCAGCAAAATCCAAACGTAAACATACGGTTGATGTCAACTGTCAGTAAGTAACACTCAAAACCGAGGCGTCTAGGATAATTCTTACAGTCAAACTACCTTGTATGATTGTCCATGCGTTAATGAATCATTACAATTAATTGCTTCTCATTTTTATATCATTTTTCAATGATTTTTATGATTAATTAATACTAGTATTAAATACGACTGATACGCTTTACCATTCGTCGGTCAGTCGATTTTGGTTTGTCTGTGTTAGGTGTGGTCGTGTATGTGTGTGGGAGAGAGAAGAGAGAAGAGAGAGAGAGAGAGACAGGAGAGAGAGAGAGAGAGAAGTTGAGAGAGAGAGAGAAGAGAAGACGAGAGGCGAGAGAAAGAGAGAGAGAGAGAGAGAGAGAAGAGAGGAGAGAGAGAGAGAAGAGAGAGAGAGAAGAGAGCGAAGGAAGAGAGAGAGAGAGAAGAGAGAGAGAGAGCAATATTAATCTGATTTAAATCAAAGATAATTACAAAAATTGAAATAATTTAACATTTTTTCATTTAATTACTCTTTACTTAATTTTAACAAAAATCTTTAAAAAATTCAGCTTCTTTCCTATTCCAAAAGCCTTAAATTCGGTTGTTTTACATTTCGAAACTTTTATTTTAATGTACATTTAAAAATTCTTAAATATATTACTTAAAAATTTTCATTGATAGGGAAAAAAATAAAAAAAATCGTATGTTAAATCAACTTCGAAGGGAAGCTTGCTTTATACCTTTTACTTCTCAGCGTCCATACGTATATGCACTCAAGTGTAAAGAATTTTTCTTGTAGCCACATTGAAA
>JABUQX010120743.1:0-2500 GCA_015478945.1 Trachelipus rathkii | reverse complement strand
AGGATTTTAAAAAGGAGAGTTTGCCGAACAGTCTAGCACCTCACAGCGTTACGCGAATACGTATAATCAGTTGCCTTGTCTGAACACCACTTATTATTGTGCGAAGTATAGAAGTAAGGGTATATCAGTGCTCAGCTCACCTTATTTCAAGATATTAGTTCTAATACTCAAGCAAAACTGGAACACTTAAACCTCGACAATATTCACATGACCCAAGCAGTTAGGTGTTAAATAAATCTCTGAGATTTTTGATTTTCAACTTTCCTTGTTGAAGGATAATATTTGCACAACCATTTTCATCCGTACACTAAAATGTAAATGTTAACTATTCTACAGAAACAAGATTCTATGCACATATCACATTAGCTTGCCTGTAATAAACAACAACATTAAAATGCAATAACTACTCTTTCTCAATGAAAGAGTCAGATTGACGAACTTTTGGCTCACAATGTCGAAGGTAAGTCTCCATAAGAAGAAGAAAAAGATTTGTATATATGGAAATCACCAAAAACTACCTACAGAAGATTATGTCTTTAGATATTTTGGGATTCTCTCTCTTCCCACGCGCAATTGAATTAATTCCATTTAACTTAAGAACATAAGATTCCTCGACACCGCTTTAGATCCTACGAACAACCGATAGTAAATCAAAATAATATTCTCATCTTACGCTTTAAATTCATGGCAAGATTATTATGCGTCTCCTTTCTTTTTTGATAGTCAAAGCTTAATAAATTGACAGCTCTAGTTCCTGCTACACTTGAAACTGAAAGAAAACCAATTTCATGAAATAGCTTCTTAGTTAAAATATAACTGAAATTTAATGGAAGCTCTTGCAGCATAGCTTATAAAAACTAAACGCCGAGTTAGCCATCTACCCTTCTGGTTCACCAGTGCCGCCAGTTGAGGCGGCTCATTTTTCTAATCTTAAAAAGAGAAATTCGACTACCTAGTCAAGAAATGCTCAGCGAGTAGAAACTTTTCCCAGCTTTGAGCGAATTAAACTTCTATTCGAGAACAAAACTTAAAGAAAAAAAAAGACCATGAATTCTACAACAACTACATAGATTTATATAAATCAATGACAATAGCAAGAATAGACTATTAACATACACAATGAAGCGTAACTAATATATAATAGAATTATATGATACATATTATAGTTAATTGTATACCCATACTATATAATATTACTACTTAACATCCTTCCATACTACTACTACGTCCGTATATAATATACTATATATATATACACTATACTATATATGCTATTATAATCATAATATAAGTATATATAAAATATATAATAATAAGAATACACCTATATACCATGATATATATATATATATATATATATATTACTATAATATATACTATATATATATAATATTATAATATAAATATATATATAGTATATATATATGCTCGAACTGCCTTCCCCTATGACGAGAAGCCACAGCACGCACTAATATATTAAAATACTACATATATATATATATTATAACAAGTCCCGCTCTAGTACGGGTGTACTATAACCTTTATATGTACTATACCATAGACACGGGTTCATATCTAACTCCTCACGGACTCACCTGATCGATCTAGTCCTCCCTTACCTCACCTTTGAGCTGATATACTAGGGCTTAAATACTTTTTACATATAACACCGAACTTATCGGGATACAGTCGACCAATATAATATAATAACCCGTATATATATATATAGCCGTTATATACATAGGTTTCATATTACCCCTCAACAGCAAAACTAAACGGGGGCTTCAACGCATAATAACCAACACCGGGATTGCACGACTTCTTCCAAACCATATCATACCCTACTACTAGGCCAATCACCTACATTCTAGGCTACGCATGGACTCTGCCCAAAGTCCTGAAAACACGCTGTGAGACTGAACATATATATCATCATGCCTGCGTACATCTGTCTATGACATATATCTGCTACCTAGAACAAGCATCAATGTATGCTTCTAAGCACACCACTCACGCCCAAACCCACCTCACCCTCAGACGACATCTCACTGAGAAGAGTCGCACCCCAATCTATATAAAATAACAAAAACCTTTATATCCATAAAAATAATTACTCTCATATATACAAGAACAAAAACCTTTTCTAATAATAATTATAAAACATCAATCTAAACTTTTATTCTTAAGGACCATGTATTTTCTCGTCATGATCTATACAAGGATACCTACTAACAATAGCGTAGCCATAAAGAAGGAGATGGAGCCACTCTATATATATGTTTGAGAACTCGCTAAAAAATTCCATTAAAAAATATTATTTACAAAATTATCTAATTTTAGACAAAGAATTATAATGATAGAACTTGATTTATCTCCGATTAATAGTACCCTATAACAGCTAACTTGATAAAAGATCCGAAGGACCACCATAGTGACTTATAATTCACCTTCTAACATGAAAAAACCTTTTCTAAAAATATAAAAATAATCACTTTTGACT
>JABUQX010120742.1:35000-37500 GCA_015478945.1 Trachelipus rathkii | reverse complement strand
ACTCACGCAGTTTTTTCTAGTGAGCCCAGATTGAAATCTTTGAAGTAAGGGAGAATAATTCATGAACAAAATGCAAAAGATGGAAGAGAATTCCACAAAACAGAGCTGAATGAAAGGAAATATACTTACATAGAGCAAGTCAAAAGTTGCTAATATTTGTATACTTCGTGTGAGGAACCCGTGTATACCTGTATATATATATATATATATTAATATATATATATATATATACTATATATATATATATATATATATATATATATAATATATATAATATATATATATATTATTATATATATATTATATATATATTATTATTATTATTTGGGTTATATATATATATATATACAGAGATGGGCAGTACCGTGTTACATGTACCGGGTACATGCATCGGGCGATACTTTTTGTACCGATACCGGTATCGCCCAACACTTTTGAAAAGTACCGATGTAACGGTATCGCCCATCAAATTTTTGTGTACCGGTACCGAAAAAAACATCGGTACTTTTATTCGGTACATTTTTGGTGTATCATGGGCCATGCTTTTGTTATAGGAATATTTTTTTTATTATTATTTTTTTTTAATATATAGTTATGAAATAATGTCCTTATTTCAAGCTGTTTTAAACTCCGTAGTTTAAATTTTATATATCTGTAAAATGGCCTCCAGATATCATATTTATAACTATTGACGAAATTATCAATTATAAAGACACCCAGCTGATTTACACTGATTTTCATTAAACTTATAAGAAATGTTCTAAATGATCCCTGAGAACGAAAGTTTTTAAAAAATAAATTTAGAAAAATGGTGTCTGAAAAAAATTGTCTGCAAATTTCATACTTCATTACTAATACTGAAAAAACTTTCAATTTATTTAAAAAAATTATATGCGTAATATGCTACGGTACCTAAAGAATAAAGATATATTTTATATATCCAGCACTCACGGGTCGGTTACCCTTGTGTGAGGGAAGCTCCCTGTAAACAATGCATTCATTTACCGCGTTCCATGTGCCATACATTCATTTAGCATTTAATTATTATAAATGCTATTTTATTTAATGCTCTAGCAATTTTTTTTAATTTTACTTATTTTTTTAAATCAAAAATGACCCATTCTTCTTATAACAGCTCTCTCATTATATATAATATATATATAAATTATATTATATATATATATATATATATATATATATAATATATATATATATTATATAATATATAACTATATATATATATATATAATTATATATATATATGTTGTGGGTGTCGTGTTGTGTGCATGTGTGAACAAGCCGTCTGTCTTCTCCAGAATCTACTTGTGTTGTGTGATGTGTGTGCGAATGTGTAGATGTGTGTGTGTTGTGGTCTCAGCTAATGTTTCAACAACGAATATTTCCCCGCGTAATGGATGTCCAATATTTTAGAACTATGTTGTTGTAGAAAGGAGGGTTCTCTGTATGCGAATTGCTCCTGAATTCGAATTTTCAATAAACCGTGTGGTTCCGATAATTAAAATTGCATTTTATGAGCAAAAATTTATTTAGGGTTCATAGAGACAGTCTTCTCGATTCAAATGGTAGTTACCTCTCCATACACGCGGAAAAATACGTTGCTGCTGCCGTAATAGTTACAAACAAATGTTAGTTGTAATAGGTTTAGACCATCGTTAATTAAGGCCGAAACCCTCATATACAGCGTACGTTATCATTAGGGTACTATTAATAGTTTAGTTACGATGAACAAGTTATGATTTATAACAGAAACGATTTATAACTCTGTACACATCGTTTTATTTACAGTCCATACAGTATTATTTCGGTATAGTATGAAATTCCTTTTCCTGTAGTACCTTCTGATTTATGTAGTACATTTTTCATCGTATATGCATGCATACATTATACCGGTTGCGCGAAATGTCTGGGCTCTTATTCCCATACGCAAAGTCAAGCTCGTTCTGATCCACCCTTGTCATTTGTTGCCAATGTGATATTTTTGGAGTCCGACTATCGAACAAGCGTGAGTGATTGACTTAAGAGGTAATTAACTGATGCTATCAGTGTTGTGTACCCACCCGTAGACACGATTCTTCAGGTTACCCCACAGGTAATACTCCAGTTGATTAAGGTCCGGTGATCTAGGAGGCCACGGAATAGGACCCCCATGTTCCTATCCACATACCGGGTGCTGTTTACCGTTTAGAGGATGTTGCACGCAGCCCTATGCTGTATGTGCTCGGGCATCCTACATGCTGGTTAGTACAAATTTTTACGTTTTAATTTACCAGTCACGAGGAAGGTCTGACAAAGTAGTGTCCAGAAATTCTTGATTTCATTCGCTATCTAGATTTCTATGGTAAATGTCCGGCCCGATCAGTATATTATCTATCAGTTCACACTATACATTTATGGAGTAAACTACCTGTTGTCGCGTGCTGTAGGTGATATGCGGTGTTTCCCTCGGTCCAGTACCGATAATTCCACCCATTAATCGTGC
>JABUQX010120742.1:0-30000 GCA_015478945.1 Trachelipus rathkii | reverse complement strand
CATACTCACCATCTGTGGTTACTTTGCCCTTTTTTCACAATTTTCTAGTGCATACCGCGAAGCTTGCCAGATTACATTACTTGTAGATTGCGTCCAGTTACTTAACATGGAACTTTGCTGTTTTTGTAGCTCGTCGACAGCTTTTTTTCGTTCTTCGCCAGCTGGATATTTACTAGCAAAATGAGTATGTTTTTTAGTGAAGTTTCTCTCTAAATTTGATTTCTTATTGTGTGCGAGTTTTTCGTGGCAAATGAGACAAGTCGGAAGGCCATCTGAGTTGCATATGAAAGGGAACGACTCCGTCCAATCCCGATTGAATTCTCGATGCTCTTCTTCAGTTCTTCTCTTTTTTTTGTAGATGCCATGCTTGCGGTGAAGCTGTAATAAAGAATTTTTAAAATTATTATTTAGGTATCCAAAACAGCAGATAATCAGATGTATCAAGTTACAAGTCTTAAAAATAATTGCAAAACTTGTTATCTGCTGTCATCGATTCAGAACGATTGATTTTTAAATGTTTTTTTTTTTTTTTTTAAATAAATAATATTTGCGTTTGGAATTAAAGAGCCGCAGCTTCACATCCAAAGAGCCGCATGTGGCTCGCAAGCCGCAGGTTGCCGACCCTGATAGACTTATAGATGTTTATTAGATAATAAAATTTTGAATGGGATTCCATTTTTTAGTGACTATGCAACCCTGTCAGATTTATATTTTTTTTTCTCTAACCTTTTTTGAACTCTCTTACTCTATTTACCCCCCCCCCCCTTAAATTTAGCACCAGAAAGTACTTGAGAACTTTTGCGTTTAATTAACGTTTTGATTTCTTTATTTTTTTATTTGAAATTTATATTTATATATGCGGTTGTTGTTTTATATATATATATATATATATATATATATATATAATATAATATATATATATATATATATATATATATATATATATAATATATATATATATATATATATATATATATTAATATTATATTATATATATATATATATATATTATATATATATATAATTTCTTTTTTTCAGATGTTTGGAAAATGTTTCGGTTATGGGATGGTGATAGGTCACAGCGGCTGGTGGGGGGCAGGGGGACCATCTGCCTCAGCTGCTGGCAAGAGCGCCGTGCAACTCTTACAGATAAGTAAATCTAGGTATGTCAAAAGCGACAGAGTTCTTGTTTCACACCAGGAACCCTCTCGACCAGATCGACTTCATATTTCGGCGAATCCCAACATCTTCCTAAGCGCTCCGGCGCACACACTCCATCCACATAGTTATCACACGCCTGGTGGAGGTAGTCATGTTCCGGTTACGACTAGTGCTCCTGTTCCTCCTCCTGTCCCACCTCGGACTAACACTGTGGCACCTCTCACTGCTGTGGCATTGGCCTTACACACAAGTCCTGCTACATGCGGAATTAATTTACCACCACCCCTTCCTTCTAGATCTCCTAGGGGACCCCCTAGACCGAGAGCTAAAACACAACCAGTTGGGGATGCTTTCCCTAGAGGGAGTGACTTAAGAAGATCACTATCTCATGGTCCTGCCGACAGAAGTAATGATATACAGATGAAGCTGCGTCAGCTTCTTATCACTGACTCCAAAGAGTCCTTAGTCCCTAAACCCTCGACAGAAGGGCAAAACGATGAAGTAGATGCCCGGAACGGCACATTTAGAGCTGAGGTTATCTCTGTTTGCAGTCACAAAAGCTTACCAAATTTAAATAAATCATGCGAGTCTTCAGAAAATCAAAGTGAGTCCCAGCGAAGACCTTCCTGTCCTGGCGCGATTACTGTAGATTCTATTCCTAAACCACCGCCTCGACCTCCTAGAAGATCACTTATTGAATACCCTCCTAAAATACCTGTCAGGCGTCCTCCGCCACGTCCTCCTCCACCTAGAATTTCACTCCCAGCTTATACACCTAATGGTTTAGTAAGCCCTCCCCGTAAAACCGAGAAGAATATAGGATGCAAAAGTCCGTATTCATCTTCTGAATGTAGTGAAGCGGATGTGTCATCGCCAGTAGAAGAAACAAGGAGGAGACCTATTCTTCGCTCTAAATCTGATGTCACACATGAGCGTCCCTTAGGAGGTGGTAGATGGGAAGATCTCGGTGACTCTAGGAGGTCTTCTTATTGCAGCAATGAACTCGAAGAATTCTTTAACTCAATGGGATTAGACAGCAACACTCGGCGACTGTTGGATAGCCCTCCTTCGGACGGAATGTCACCCCCGGTATATTTTGAAGAAAGATCTTCGGAAGAGTCAGGTCATTTCGTACGGAGAGAAAGCGATGATTCAGACGAACTGAAAACCCCTACAGCTCAACAGTTTGGTGCCCAACATATTGGAAGGAGGCTTATGGGAGAGCCGTCTATTATTGAAAAGAATGCTAGAGTCATTAAATGGCTCTTTAAGTGCCAGAAGGCACAATCATCATCAATTCCAAGGTCCCTCTCCTCAGGGTCGTAGCAGAAAGCCGAGAGTCAAGATTCACAATCGAGTCTTGGGTCTTACGAAGTGCAAAGAGAATTCTTGGTGTAAACCTGTCATGATTATGACTGTCTGTTTTAAATCAACACTAAATAAATATAAAAAAAAAAATGATGGCAGTATGGTTTATACATTCCTCATAACACATAATATAACCAAATTGCTGATTCGTAGCATCCTAAATCATTTAGTCATGATTAAAGTTGTTACAAAACATTAAAAAACAAATGTAATGGTGCTAAAGATATGATTTATAAGATTCTATAGAAAGTAAAATTGTACTATAAATGTTGAAAACAATTGTATTGAAAGAAAATTTAATTAAATGACTAGAACAAAAATATATAAAAAATTATGCGATGGGTTTGTTTTAGAATACTGTAATACCAAACATAAATCTTGATTTCTTCCAGTTTTTATATATGATTTACATCTGTTGGAAAAAAATATAATAGTAAAATTATAGACTAAGCTATTCTTAATTATATAAACATACTTAATGGTGGTTTGGTATTGTAGTTGAGGATTTAGTAAGTTGTATGAAAGGTTATTTCCTCCAATTGATTTTCTTCAGATTTGTTACAATGATTTCTTTCAATAGTCTATATATCAGTTTTGTTTAGATGCCATACTTTGCTCAAAGCTTTCATAGAAAGTTTTTTTTAAGAGGGCATTACCATTAGTTTAAATACTTACCATATTTTTATGTAATTTATTGTATTTAAAATATGGTTTACCAAATTTGTTTTACTGTTCTAAGCCAAATTTCCAAAATTTGCTTGGTTTGAGATTTTAATTTGTTAGCAATAAGATGTTTGTATGAAATTTATATCTGGAATTTTAGATTGTTTGAAGAAAACTATTTTAAGTATAATTATATGGGGTATCTGTTAAGTAAAAATATAAATTTAATTATGCTGGCTAGAGTACTATCAGAAAATAGTTTATACTTCTATGACTAAGCATGTTTTTTAACTACTCTCTTAACTTCTTAGTTGTTACCAACTTTGTTAGTAAGATAATTTTACCTTAGATCTTTTCTTGTTTCGGGTCTACCATATAAATATATCTAGTCAGTTATATATATTTTAAATTATTTATTGAATCTAAGATTTGTTATATACTAATGTTTTTGTATATATGTTCTTTATTATTATCAGTTTAAATTACATTTAATACAATGTACTAATATTTATAAGTAGAGGCTCAGTATTTAAATATTTTTTAGAACTGGAAATAATGAAGTTGTAGTATGTTTTGTAGAGTTAGTTCTTTTTGTTGCAAACCAATATAATCTTTCTTCAAATATTTATTATTTCGTATATTTAGCATTTGATACTTAAAAATAGCAATACAGCATATTCAGTTAACAGTATTTCTATCAAGCTTTTAGGACAAATATAATAAAGTAGATTCAATGCCTATTTCAAAATGTTAAATAAATAGGTTAAATAGTACCGGTATACTTTTATTATTACATTTCAAGCATGTTTTGATATTTAGAGTTTTTTTGGAGCTGATTTGTGAGGCTGTTAATTTTCATTTTAAATTTGTAATGGTCTTTTAATGATTTGAAAGTTAATTTCAATTTTAATTGAACAGTAATACCATAATCTATGGTAGTACTACCCATTGTAACCATTATTTTTTTGTAGTTTCATTATTCTGATAAAATTTCTAAATATTGGTTAACATAGTACTTATCTGTAGAGTTTTTGTTAATCTAGTTACCTAGTTTTTCTTCTAAAATTTTTGAAGGTATCATACTTTGTAATTTTATGTAATTGAATAGGAAAACAAGCTTTATAACTACTTTGAGATTAAGATTAATTATATAAATTTAGTTGCATGAATAAATGCAAGTGATTTCTTCTTCCATTAAATGTGTTTGTATTGATTTAAATATGTAAAAAAAGGATTTTGCAGCGAAGTCACAATACAAGCTGTACTTCTGTATCCAACTTAATATTGTCCAATATTTACACTTTCAGATTTCTTTAGATAGATATAATCTTTTTTTTCAATTTATAACTAATTTATATTTAATTTCATGAATATATTTGCATATTTATATATTTAATTTATTACTCGTTTTAGAGTGATTTAGATAATATAAAATTATTATTATTATTAAATTATTATTATTATTATTATTATTATTATTATTATTATTATTATTATTATTATTATTATTATTATTATTATTATTATTATTATTATTATTATTAATTATTATTATTATTATTAATTGAGTTTAGGCACTATAATGGATTGATAAAAATTTTGGTTTATTATGAATGTTTCTTTTTATTTTATTTCGATGTTTCCATTTATATAATTTGTTTGTATATACAAAAAATTTAAATCTGTGATACATGTAGTGATAATTTTCTTTCTTTTTTCTTTCTTTTCTTCGTAATAGAAAATTGGGTAGACATTTTTCGTTGCCTGCGATTAACCTGGATAATTTCAATAATTAATATTTTATTACCTCACAACTACCATAGATACATTTTAAAAAATGGTACCGCCCCACATCTATAGAGGTCAGATAAAAGTTAATTAAGCTGGTATTTAGTATTTAAATAATTAATTGACCCAATTACATTGATATTTTTGTATTTAAATTAATTAATTAACCCAATTAAACTAATATTTGGTATTTAAATGAATAAATTGACCCAATTAAACGGGTATTTGGTATATAAATGAATTAATTGGGTCAATTAAACTGTTTTTAAAATTTAAATGAATTAATTGCCCTATTTAAACCTATTTAAACTAGCAATTGAGATTTAAATGAATTAATTGGCTTAATGAAACGGATATTTGGAATTTAAATGAATTAATTGGCCTAATTAAACCGGTATTTGGTAGTTAAATTAATTGACCCAGTTTGAAATTACCATCATCATTAGCTGTCCCTCAATTGGTTTCTCAGAACTGGGGATTGGGTGCACAAACATGCACCAGAAATTGGATGCACGCATGAGCATTTCTAGGGTATATAAATATGTGGTATTGGGGCCCCCAGCCCAGTACGACAGCCTTTTACGACACGCAGAACGTACGCAGTGGAAATTCTTTTTCTCCACACACAGGGATATTAAATTAATTAATTGGTTCAATTAAATTAGTATTTGAAATTTAAATGAATTGAGACCCAATTAAATTAGTATTTGAAATTTGAATGAATTAATTGGTCCAATTGAATTAGTATTTGAAATTTAAATTAATTAATTGACCCAATTAAATTAGTATTTGAAGTTTAAATGAATTAATTGGTCCAATTGAATTAGTATTTGAAATTTAAATGAATTAAGAGACTCAATTAAATAAGTATTTGAAATTTAAATGAATTAATTGGCCCAATTAAACCGGTATTTGGTAGTTAAATTAATTGAATCAATAAACTGGTATTTGAAATTTGAATGAATTAATTTACCAAATTAAACTGGTATTTGGTATTTAAATGAATGAATTGTCACAATTAAATTGGTATTTGGTATTTAAAATGAATTAATTGACCTAATAATTTTCTAATGCGATACTACTATACAGTGTTATTTTTGCAAGATTGTTTTACAATCACTGATTTGCCATTTTTTTCTGACATTCTGGAATATGCAGCGAAATATTAATTATTATTATAATAATTAATAATAATTAGATGTATTAATTAACTAAACATTAATTATTAGAAATTTTCTTACATATCTTTCCTAAAAAATATCAGAATTTAAATGCTTTAATTTAATATTGTTTACTTTTCTTTTTAGTTTAAATATATTATAGGCTCAAATTAATCATTTTAAATATATTATATTAGTAATTTAATCTTTGCTTTTTTTGCTGCCAAATCCCATAGACCTCAAAGCGTAGGATTATTAAAGTTTAGTTTTGGAACTTGGAATCGTTCTTTTGTGTTTTTTCTTTTTTAGCGTTATAGAATTAACGTAAAATAGCTGCTAAAGTCTTTAACCCTTTTAAAATAATGTTACTACTTAGGGAAAATTTGTAGAACTGGTACTGTGGATAGTGAGGATTAAGTCAACCCACTCCACAGGCTAGCGTAATAACCAGAACCTCCTAAGTTTCCTGATCACAAACTAGGATATTACGATACTTGATTTAGGTTAGTTAGGTTAGGTTAGGTTAAGTTAGGTACCTCGGTAGTCACAGTACAGTTTCTACAAATTTGCCCTACTTAGAATTACATTTTAATAATTTAATTGGGCCGAAATTCAACTCTTTTAAGTTTGAGCTGAATATATCTTGAAGTCTAGATTTAAATTTCATATTAAATTTGTTTAGCCATACTTTGAATTTGGAATTTTAATTTCTGAAATTTAGAATCCTTATTTACGATATCTTGTAATTTGATTTTTTTTTTTTTCTTTTTTTGTTAAAACTTAAAATGATTTTGAGTAACAATTTTCCGTTCAGGCTTTTTCGCACGAAATGATGAAACTACCCATTTTTTAAAAAAAAATAAAATAAAAATTCTTTCAGCTAGTCACTTACTTTTGCATTTTTCGTATATTAAGCAAAGCTATACGAACACCAAACATTTTCTTTTTGCCATTTTTTATGGTTTTATATATGTTCCTTTTTTTTCAAACTTTGAAAACATAAAAAATTGAGGATAAGCACAAGCCAAAAACTTAATTTCTTTTTGTAAGATTAAAAAAACTACTTCTCTCATATAGAACAAACGCTCAAAATATGTAAATACATTATATATATATATATATATATATATATATATATATATATATATAATAGATATCATTTTCCCATCCAAGTATAGGGATATCAAGTCTACTATATATGTAGATATTAAAAACATGTTTTTGTTATTATCTATATATATAGCATATCTTATATTATAATATTTTATTATATATTATATTATATTTAATATATATTATACGTAATATAATATATACGTATATATACTATTATATTATATATAAATATATATATATATATATATATATATATATATTCCAAAATTTCACTTCATAGATTTTAAAAGCACAAACTAGGTTGAAGTTTAGTCCCAGGGAACATAGGATTGGTCAGCTGACGATGGGCTCACTTATTTTCATGATTAATTGAATTTCCAGTATGATCGAATGTTGATCTGTGTCAATACATCACAGTCTCTCTTCTTTTAGACCTCACCATTTTTTATCATAGCCGAGAAATCCAGGATTCCAGGTGTTTGATCTATGAGGAGAAGGTTGTATATGTACCTTTTTAACCATGATAAAATTGTAAAGGTGTGCCCTAGAAAGTCCCAATTTGTTCCCTGGTGTAGATTTCATATTATTATAGAAAATGTTGTTGTTGGTGTTTTTTGAAAAAGGATTATAATTAAGACTGTTGCTTGGTATAGGCGAAGTGCAATCTGTATCTTTTAAAACTTATAAATAAGGTACAGTTCTTTTAGGAATACTATTCTTTTTCCCAATTCTGTCCTCTATAACTGTGGTTATTACTATTATTATTATTATTATTATTATTATTATTATTATTATTATTATTATTATTATTATAGAAAATGCACTACAACGATTTTTTATAGTTCATAATATTTTGAGTACACATGTATGTTATGTATGTGTGTGTGCTTGCGCGCGTGCATAGGGGTGAGTGCTTGTCTGTGTGAAAATCGTATGCAGCATGTGTGTGTGGTGTGTGTGTGTTTGTGTTTGTTTTAATACTTAAATATATTGTGCAATATCTAAACTAATACAAATGTATGTTATTGATATATATTTGCAACATTCAAGGACAGGGGGATGGGGGGTAAGTTTCAACTAGTGATTGTGGTATGTATTATTATTATTATTATTATTATTATTATTATTATTATTATTATTATTATTATTTATTATTATTATTATGCCAGATAGATATATTTAAATTATGCCAGATAATATAGCTTTACATAAATTTTATACTATATTAAACTGCTTTTTTCTTTACCTTGGTTTGTATATATATAATATATTAATATATATAATATTATATTACTATATAATAGTATAATATATATATTATAATATATAATATATTTATTATTTATATATTATATATATATATATGCTGAGTTCTTTTAAGTGTTGTACAGGCCCACGGCCCACAAGGAAGCTGCCCACTGGGTTGAATTATCAACTTTATATGTGGCTAATCAACGCTACATATTTTAAATGTCAGTAAGGAATTGGATGGCGAATGGACTATTCAGTCACGACCAATAAATGGCTTAAATAAAAGATGTTCCTTTACATGATATACAAGCCCTAATCATTACAACAAAATTATGTATACAAGTAAGTCTTGGGTCGAGGAAAATGTAGAGTTACTATTAAAGTGGTGGGATTCAGATAAAATATATGGGATAATCTTTTAGAAGGTGTTTATGGACCTTAAAGTAGTAAAATGACGACTGGGAATGGGGCCCAGTTGAGGATAATGAAGATAGGGTGAACAGATTTTTGTGTATGACGCGGCAAAATTTGCATATGGAGGGTCTTGTGACATATAGTGGGTGATATTGGTGTGGCCAATGGCCCAATGCGGAGGCGTGCAAGTATCCTCGTGTAAGCTCTTTCGTCAGTGAGAGGAAGACCACTCACCAATGTTCGGTTTTATATTTCTAAGTCTCGCCCAGCACTCCTGTCAGTAAGACCGGAGGCCTTGTAGGAGGGATAATAATCGGTTGATGGGAGGTGACCATGTCGAATGGCATCAGGGAGGTCCCTAGAACAGCTCCCTATTTTCAGCTTTGAAGGTGGATACAGGATACTAAAGGTCAATAGTAAACGAGGATTTGGGGCATCGGGCAAGTCCCTGACGAGGGGGAAATCTGTATAAGGTTATAAGGGAATCTTTTCTGCTAGAGATTTCTTAAAATGACACCAATATCTTCGTTTTTCTATGCTAGAGAATAAATAGCGCCTTTGTATATGTTTCTTATTCTCAGGAGTGAGAAATAAGAGGGTGTTTCGGGAAGTTAAGGATGACAGTTGGACTTAATTTCGGTAGTAGTTGAACGAGAAGGGACCCATTTCTCATTAACATGACAGGGCTCTGCAACCTCTAAAGCTTTTTCAAGTTCATAGCTAAATATAATGGTTCTTTGCTCAGTAAGAGCTTTGGAGGTGTGGACTCGCAATAAGTATATATCGGAAATTTGATGTGTCAACTGGCTTCCAGGGGAGCAGATATGGGTAAACAACTGAGGAACGACTATGACGGAAGGCATCTTTTCGGGATTGTTCCAACCGTTTGAGCACCTGGGGGTCGAGGACATACCAGGCGACGAGATTATGCAGAGGACTTCAGGTGTAGTAGAAGGAATTAAAGCGGAAACATCTGGTCTGAGTATGAGGGACCGAGGTGAAATCAGGCTGAGAACCCGACAGATGATAATAATGCACGCTTTGGCTTAATACGCTTTATCCTTTGAAGAGCAGTTCATAAAAATTATACCGCAAAATATTTATCTCCATATGAACTATTTTACACCAAAAAATGAACATAAAAGTAAATAACAGGATGGGCAGGAAAGGCGTATATTTCTTACTTAAGGGTAGTCCTTCTCCCCACAAAGGTCACAGGCCAGAGACTCGCACAACTTCCCGGTCACCTACAATTGGCAGTCCTGTCATAAGCGAACAAAAAGACGAGGGTTTTAGCCTGTACCTTCATCCACGGGGAAGAAGTGTGTGGTGGACTGAAAACCCATGTGAGAAGAAACACCGGATGGCCAAAAGGGTTGTGATGAGGAAAAAAGGGGAGGACAACCTCTTTGAAAGAGGGAAAGTACGTAAAGGGACTGGTGGGTGGAAATTAAAAAAAAGGGAAATAGATAGAAACTGCGATGGAGGAGGAGGATTGTAAGATATAGATAATTCGAAAAATGAAAAAATGAGGAGAGAGAAAGAAGAATAAAAGATTTCATATGTGACAAATGCACATACTAGTGCTGGGGCCAGAGGGATGCATAAAGTCCCCCAAGTATTGGTTCTTGTCACTATGCTATGTTCTAGGACATAATGAAAGGACGGTGAGTCTTCCAAATAATATCTAAGTCTTTTATCTATGGGTTTCAAGTGCAAGGAGGGGAACAACCTCTGACATAGAAAAGTCAATGCAGGACATTCTATAAACAAGTGATAAATTGGAGATGTGCAGATTATACAAAACTTGCATTCGGTGAGAGGATCCTTTGACATGTAATGGCTATGAATGAGGACCGTGTGGCCAATGTGGGTGCGATCAGGGCCACTTATTGGTGGCGACTGCGGCGATACGAGGTGGACCACTCCCCAAGGACAGGTTTGATGTTGCGGATCTTTGCCCCATTGCTGTCTCTCCCAGTACTACTACCAACCTAACTGACTGTCCTGACGTTGGAGGAATGAGGTTTGCCTCGGACTGAGCCAGTCTTGGTATCTTGCTCAAAATGAATAAATTTGCCCATCTGTCTGCTTCCTCATTACCAGGAACGCCGACGTGGGATTGAATCCAGCAGAAAATAAGACTTTTTTTTTTAAAATGAAGCTGTCGCAGAAACAGTTGAACTAGCAAGACCAGCGGTTTCTGGTTGTTAAACTCTTCAGGGCCTCAAGTGCACTGCGGAATCATAGTATGTTTGTACGAATCGTCGGTATGAAGGAGGTAAAGTCTGTAAAGTGTTAAGTATATGACAATTAATTCTGCAGTAAAGACGGAAGCATTATTAGGAAGAGTATAAGAGATTGTGCGATCAGAGAAGACGGCCGAGACATCCAACCTTCTCTCCGATCTCGACGAGCATGTGTATCTGGTAGAAGCGTCCATCAGTTAATCTGTGTACTGCAGAATGTGTATACTCTTTGCGCCTAAGAATGAAATAGAAAACATCCTTCTAAGATAGGTCACCGCGGTAATGGGTAAGGGTCTTAATGGATTTGAAACGTGCCAATCAGAATCCAAGGATGGAATTGCCAGAGAATATCACTTTGGTAGGTATATGGCAGTAAATTCCTTAGTGGTAGGTATGAATAATGGAAGATGTCATATACAGTTGTTGCCAATAGCCAATATGTTATATTGTGAGTCACATTGTCGATAAAAGTGGTTAATGCAGAAAGCGACGTAGTTTAAAGGCGGACAAAAGTGGCATGGATGAGATATTGCCTTCTGAGGGACAACTCCATCTTCTCCATGATGATAGTGTCCACCTCAAGGCTCACCTTGGGTGATGAAAGGAAGGCACCCGTTGCAATTCAGAGTGCGTCATTTTGCATTGGGTCGAGGAGACGAAAGTAAGTTGGAGCAGCCTGTCCGTAGATAGTGAACCCATAGTCCATCTTGACCCGAGTAAGAGAAATATATAGGTGGAAGAGTGTTTTCCAATCAGCGCCCCACTTTGTTGAAGTAAGGTGGTGGAGTAAATCATGAGAACGGCGACAGTCTGCCTTTAGCTGACGTATATGAGGAAGATATGTTAGAGAATTATCGAGGAGTAGGCCAAGGAATTTGACAGTCTGTTTGCTCCGTATCGGAGCTGGGAGATTATATACGCCCCTCGCACTTTTCCTCTGGAATAAGATAGTGCTAGTCATTGCTGGGAAAAAGAAAGCCTTCCTCGTCACCCCAATTAGTGATTTTGTTTATGGCAGTTTAATTAAAGCGTCTTTCTAGGTAAGGTAGTTTAGTTCCAGTAGTGTATAGGGGAAAGTCGTTCACATAGAGTGAACATTTGACTGGTGTAGAAATATCAGAGACAATATCATTAAAGCTCACGGCGAAAAGGAAAACGCTTAAGACACTACCCCGAGGAACTTCTTCATCCAAGATGAAAAGGTTAAGGGGTCTATAAAGAAGTACAATTAAACCAAGGCCTGAAGAATGAAGCCTTATGAGAGTATCATTCCTCCAAGAGGTGTCGTGAGCTTCAAGATCTAAAAATACTGCTAGGGCCAATTTATTGTTTGAGAAGGCTTCAAGGATATCAAGATCCAGGCGAAGAAGAGGGTCTGTCGTCACGATCGGTGTTTCTGAAACCCAAATTGAAAATTGGAGAAGGTGCGAAGACCCTCCAGAGTTTGGATAAGGCGCCCATCTTCTCCATCACATTGTGGGACACGTAAGCCAGATCAGTCTTTGATTGTCTTCTATGCATGGGTATCTCCCCGGTTTCTGAATAGGGACTACATAGGCAGATCAAAATAAAGGGAAAGAATTTTCCACCCAAATTCTAGTGTATAAACACATATCAAACAGCATGTGCTGAACGACTGCTATGTTGCATCACTATATAAGAGATGCCGTCTGACCCCAAGTGCCCCATCTTTGTACGCAGACAGCGCCGCAAGCAACTCTATTAGAGCAAACAGATGGTTATACTGGAGATCGTCCACCGGCTGCGATGATAAATCAGGAGGGAGGGATGGAGGAAGGAAATTCTGATATTTTGGAAAGACTTCGAAAGTGCGAGGCATTAGAAAAGCAAGCAAAACTGAAACCAAAAGCTTCTGCTACCTGATCGGGGGCTGAAATACTATCAGTTACAGACGAGCCAAATTGGATCACCGTGGGAGAAGAGGTGGTTTGTCTACGTCGTAACTTTTGGACCACCCTCCAAACTGACGAATTAGGAGGAATTGACAGTGGAGACATAAGTCTGAAAATACATTTTCCTTATTGTAAGATTTATACGGCGGAATTTGACCGCTGCCGCTTTAAAGAGAATCGTATTTGGATGTGCTGGGATTCCGTTTATATTGTCTATACAACTTCTGTTTTCACTGTTTGCATGGGCGCACTTTAGAAAACCATCAGGGAATGGCAGACTTCATACCCACTGTAGTACGAGAGATACTCCTTCGCCGCCGAAAGAATTTTGTCTGAATAAAAGTCAAATACCTCGGTCACTGTTGATAATCTTTCCCAAGAAGGGAACAAATTGAATGCCGTTGCATATTTTTTTTTTTTTTTTGAAAAGTGAATGTTGATATTTTTTTTTTTTTTTTTTAATCAAATAAAATTTTCTCCTGAACATCATTGTGGGCGACATAATTTTTTTACTTTATTAATTCTTCTATACTCAAAAAAAAAAAAAAAAAAAAATGAGTTTTAAATTTCCAAAACATTTTTTTAAAACTTTGTTCCATGGACAAATCCAAAAATACCGCATAAACAAAAAATGATTACATAAATGATATCTCCCCCAACTACATAAGCCCTGAAAATTTTATCCTGATCGCATTACCAGGAAAAAATTAACGAAATTTTTCATTTTCAAAACAAAAGGTTTGAATTTTGACTATTGCTGGGATCTGGGGTCAAAAACTAAAATTCTAATCAATACAATTTGTGGGTGATGGACCCATCTATGTATAATTCAAGTTTGAAGTCATTTCGAAAAAAAATTGTAGCATGAGAGTCGAAAAATGTCACAACATAGTTTTTAACTATGAAAAACAAAAGAATGATACGGACACAAAACACGACGAGTTTTAGAGTTAGAAAGTGGTGGTTAGTTTTTTTTTTTAGAAATTAGTTTGTTAATTGAAGGAATTTTATGTCATTTAGTCTTTAACCATTGTCACGTGAGCTCAAATTGGACCCACCCTCCCTCTAAAATTGTTTTCATTCAAGAAAAAAAATATTGTACGTGGTAACGTAAACATTTTTAGAAATTTTTACCTGACAGAAGGAAAATATCTCATTCGTCACGTAGGAATAATATACTGCCTGACATAAGATGCTTTGCAATATAGGATGATGGGTGATATATATAACTTTGACATTTTCATAATTATTAAAAAAATAAAATAAGAATTTTATTAAAAATACACGTTAGAGAAAAGGTTTACCTAAAAGACCGTTAATAAAGTTTAATAACCACCATTGTTAAGTTTTACCCAATGCAATGACATGAATCTTTATTTATATATTCAATTCTAAAATTGTTTAAAAATTTGAAAAATCAACTGAACGTTAATTGGAAAGATGATCTGACAACGAAAACGTCTTAAACAATGGTAAATTGAGATTACGTTCGAGAGGCTATGTGTACTGATTTTTTTTTCATAATAATCACTCTTGAAGACATTTAATAAATATAAAATATAAATTCTGTGCAACTCCTCTTTCATCAAAGTTTGATGTTATGCAACTTCAAGTTAATTTTTACATTTAGAAACATTTTGAGACCTCATTTAGGGTAAGTATTTTTGTATACCAATCTAAATGGTAAACGACGCCTAGTCAGATATGGCAATTGCAGGGAATAATTTTAAAAGTCCAAACAGTTGTTGTTGCTGCAGGTAAGAATATTATGGTAAATATCATTTTATTGTTATTATCATAGATTTTTAGGATCTCAGCATAGACTCTTAAAAAAGTATAGATTAAGGAAGAATATAAAGAAAAATGTATCTTTCTTAAGTTGTTAAGAAAAAAAGTTACAGCCTTTCAAGTTTGCTTATTATTCATAATTTCTTTAAAATACTAACTGAAATTTTATTTAAGTGATTTTACAAGTATGTGCAGAAGACTGAAAAAGACAATGTTTATAAACCATTGGTTGCCAGAACGTTCCATTTAGGTTTACAGGAACGTTAAATCCATGTAGGTTTAGGTCTAGGGTTTACGGTCATTAATCATTCAGGTAGATCCTCTTTTGGACCCTACAGTTCCGGTTATTGATATGTTTGTTAATATTGCTGTGATATACTTACCATCGTATGTAACGAACTAGGTTGGTCCTAACTGATCTCAGGCCATTCAGTATTCTTATATGAAAAACCGCTATGGGAAATTCACTTAGAGGCATTTAACTTTTTCGTTCCTACAGAGATTGGTCATATCATCCTTTAGGAAAATAGTAATAAAGACAAGACAATATTGGGATTAGGATTTTTCTGAGCCTAAAAACAGGTATTTTAGAGTTTATATAAATGGGACTCTCATAAAATTGTTTTAGAAACTGTCATTATTACAACTTCTAACTCCCCCATTTTGGGTTGATTTGACGAGTGCGAATCTGAAAAATGGTACAAATTTGATTGCCCAGAAGCAGATTATTTTTATTCACTAGAAACTGCATTCATAAACCAGACTAATTATTAAGAACTTTAATTAAGTGTGGGGAAGATTACTTTGGTATAATAAAAATATCAAAAATGAATCTTTGTACAAATTAGCAACTACATTATATATCTTGAATTTTTTGTATAATTCTTGAGACTGACAGGTATCAATGGACATATAGATATATATATTATTATATATCATATATTATCATTATATGATATATATAGTATATATATATATATATATATATATATATATATATTAGTATAATATATATAAACCGTAAAATATATATATATATATATATAATATATAAATATAGTATATCTATACTAATATATATTATTATATATTTAACATATATATATATTATATAAAATACACTTAGGATAAACAATTATTTACTTTCAGGTTCTTCGGATGGAGAATAATCGAAATGAAGTCTACGGCTGTTCTATATATATATATATTATATATATTATATTATATATATATATATATATATATATATAATATATATTTATATTATATACTTATAGTATATATATATAGTTATATTATATATATATATTATAAAGGTTAGAGCTATTCTTTACGTCACAGATTGATCTATAAAGTCCTATCGCTGCCATAATTAAATAAATTTCCTTATTAGTTGTATAATTTTTTGGAGGGTTTGGGAAGCTTTTATTTTTGTATTGATTGCTAAATAAGTAACCACCTTTCATAAATTCTCATTTTCTGAATATGCTCAAACTTGTTGTGACGGAATGGAAGACCTATTTCTTTAATAGCCTTTCTCCTGTACTAGTGCATATTAGAATTAAACAAAGAACAGTTGATGGTTAAATTAATTGCTTGATATAAATTTAAAATGTTCAGCTTCTATAACGTAATTTTTGATTTTTAAGTCGAAGACTGAGGCAAATCAGTTTTTCTTAGTAAGGATGTTTGTATATTTGAGCGAAGATCTCTATAAAATAGTAGCTAAATACCCAAAAATCTGCCCTGTATATTTCATATTTGTTATCATTTAATTGGCAATGGATGTATGTGCTGAAGGAAACAGCTAAAGTTGTGATTCTTTATTATATATATTATTATATATATAATATAGTATATATATTACATATATATATATTATATAGTATATTAGTTCGTAGGCGGTGGGTACATTGTAGACACGTGGGGCAACAGGTTGGCCGGATGGGCAAGGTAGCCAGTGCCTAAAACTGTTTTATTATTATTAGTTTTAGACCATTAATATACCGGCTGCTTTTGTCTATATTCTTAATGAACGTGACATCTAGACTTTAATTATGCACCTTTTTATCTGGCGCATTTCAGAATCATATGTTTTGTTTAAATTTTTTGAAAAATTCTAAGAAGTGCATTATTAACGAATGCATTTTATCAGCTGCAAAAGGGTATTATAATATTTGTGGTAGTGGTGCCAAACATTTTAGTTAAGTACTGAATTAAATATTGTAAGAAATATTTTTTGGGGCCAAAGGTGGCACACATGGGGCAAAGGTAGCACATATGGGGCAAAGGTAGCCAGGTCTGGGGAATTGGGTTTAATGTAAAAAAAGACAATTCTTCTTGAATATTTTGAATTCAATAAACCTCGGAAAGTGTGTTTAAAGTATTATCAAACATAAATGCTCTACAAACATTAAGTTTTTACTGTTTCTTTTCACGGCAATTGGAATCCGAATGGGTAAGAGAAAGAACCCAGCAGCTAATGAAATACTTGCGACGATGACACTGGCGCGGGCATTATTACGATGTTAAAATGGCGACATCAATAGCGGGCTGAACGGGTTAGCATCAGCGTTCATCAATACAGCTCGCTTGCTCAGGCGCCGATCACATCCCCCAGAAAAAGCCGGTAAGGAAACCTTCATCAGAATTGAGAGTTTGACCCGCGGTCACCTGAGCGACCCTGGGATGTCGGTTGGCTTTCGATGTTCAATATCTACAAGACTTTGTCAAATACTACCTTGACAATGGCGTAGAACATTCCAGTATGCATGAAACGACCAGGATGAGGGTTGAGTTTTTTTTTTAGAGACTGGAATAATTTTGACAAGGCGTGATTTGTCAAACTCAAGCAGAAATGTAGCAGCTGTAGCCGAGGAGTTCGCGGACAGGGAGTCTTTATCAACCTGTCAAATCACGCTTAGAGATGTTCCTCCACGTAAACTGATGAACAAACCTCATGTGGACAACCAGAGGGAAAAATACAAATATTTGCGGGGAGCAAAACATGCGGAACGCATTTTAATACCTCAAGAGCACACATCATTAGATGCCATAATGCATACCAGGTCATGCTTGAGCTCATTGAATATTAGATTTAGTCAAAAACGGAATAAAAGATTTTCTTTTTATTTTTTAATTTTTTATTTTTGGTATTCTTTACAATTTATCTCTTACTGTTTTATAAATAAGTTTCGCGGTTTGTCGTCTTTTTTGCCACCTTAAACACTTACCTTCATAACGTATGTAAAGTTTAAAATTACATAAATTTCGCAGTCTTAAAAAATTTGGTGGCCACATTTGCCCCAATGGGGTTATTTGATGAGGCAAAGGTAGCCACCTACATTGTGGTTTTACAATACAACCCTTTAAACAAAAGAATGTCATGAACCCTTCCCAGAATATTAAGGAAGCATGTCATAAAATATAGAGTGATACTGTATAATAGATTTCCACGAACCTTAGATGAATTAAATGGTTAGATTAGAATATTATTCTACCTTCGGTATATATATATATTACTATATATATTATATTATATATACGGTATATATTATTATATTTATATATATTATATAATATTAATATATATAATTATACTATATTATTATATATATTATATTATATCTATATATTATATATATATTTTTTATATCTATATTCTATTATACTATAATATATTATATATGATATTATTATATATATATTATATATTATTTATATATATATTAATATATATAATATTATATCTATTACAGTTATATTACAGGTGCTGGCAGTATCAGCGAATCTGCGGTGTTTCCAACTTTAGAGGGGTGGAGGTTTGTGAGAGACTATTGCAGCACAAGATCTAGCCACCCGGAGCATTAGGATGAGACATAGATTTGGGTTCTACCCATTATGTAAGAGAAGTTCATGATAACAAACCCAATCCTCTGGAGAATATTTCAAATTATTTACTAATATTTTTTTGAAAAGTGTATTTCAATCATCTTAAATTTTTTTTAGTGTTAACAGTTATTCATAGTTTAATATTAATTTTTTAGTTCTCCAATTTTGATATTAAATATATATTATTATAATAATTAGATGAGATAGATATATATATAACTATTATATATTATATACTATATATCTTATATATATTTTATAATAATATTATATTATAATCTATATATACATATATATATTATATTTGTGGAGGAAGCAAGCAGCCGAGGCATTTGACAAACTTTAAAACTCTACAATTTAGACAAAGGATTAATTAATCAGGTTTTTTACCTTCTTTCTATAAGCTCTGCAATCCTGGGTTAAATTTAAGATGAGAACTCATCTATACATACAATAGGTATTAATAAATTATTTGTTCTAAGATAAAATACATCAATTTATCCTACCTGTACATTAAAATTGATGACTGGAGATATTCTCAAACTCGTCATCCATGCAATTGATATACGTCAGGGAAAGCCATTAATTTTTCTCTTACGGGAGTTCTCTCATGTCACGGGACTTGGTGATACTGCCTGACCGAATTGCTTAAATGGGTTGTGAAGGGATATTTTATATTATATTTATAAATAAAAGTTAATTAAGAAGGGGAATAATAAACATAACATAAGAATCGATTTTAATAAACTATACCAAATTTATAAGGTAAACATTCACTACTATCGAGTGAACAACAACATGAATGTAAGGCATTTACCACACATTAATTACTAAATTAATTCCACTTTTTATAATAATAAGCTTGACGAAAGCAAGCAGAATAATTAACAATCTGACTACAACAAAACTACAAGTACTATCACAGGACTTGGTTCTAACTTTACAAGATTGTTTCTAATGCCCAACATGCAACTAAGGTGGTACTATAGAACATACACTCAAGATATATAAACTTAGCTTTAAAGTATTTGTAAAATATTTGGATGAAGACAATTATTATTCTAGTATTATAAAGTAGGACATTAAGCAGTTAATGAAAGTTTCTCTTCTCGTTTCAGCATTAATAAACCAATCACCACTCTAGTCAATTTCTGAAACGGCCAGTCACTAAAACCCTACAAATAATAAATTTAAATTAGGTAAGTTTCACTTGGTCTTTTAATGTTTATTATTAATTTAATTTTAATTACTATTAATTTAATTTATTAAAGTTAATTCTTTCTCACCCTCAAGAGTCAGTTGGTCTTTATTATGGTGAATGGAATATTTAACACTTGTTTGAACACTGCAAGCAACAACAAGCTACCGTCAGTATTTACACTAAATCTCGTTCATATACTATAGCATAAATATTCCATCAGTACGAGATTTTTGGACTTATAATTTGATTTTTTCCAGATTTGTGATTTATCTTTTATATGTCCTAATAATCACATGATTAATAAATTAAACTTTAGAAACTTTCTGATTAACTAGATTAATTATAACTACGATTTCGATCTCAATCACATTAAGACATTATCTGAATTTCTGCTAATAAAAGAAATTACTATTAAATAACTAATGTAAGTTAGGGGTTGAAATTAAGATACTACAAAATGCATTAAGAGAATTTCCAATCTGGAGTCTCTCATTTTTCCTTTACTAAAACAAAACAACCCCTGCAGTGTAAATCCCCCTTACACTCCCCCTCGCTAAGCTTGATTCCCCCCCTTGGATTACGACAACCAAAGGGTGGAGCATCAAACCCATACAGCGAGATAAATGGGAGGATTTACCTATCAAGTTAAAACTGTCCAGTACTATATGCAATTAAATATATTAATAAACAAAATTTTTTTGGGCAATATACAAAACAAACAAAATTATATTAATATCATTAATTAATTTGGGGCAGTAAATAAAGAAGAAACATTTTTGGAGGTTGCCCTCTCCTCTCTTATAATATTAATCCAACTATCAGTAATCTTATCTTTTTGTTGTTCTGATAACTGATCCCAACCTAGTTGATTCATGGTCCACCTAGCTGTAGTGCGTAACAAGACAGCAATTTGAGGATCCATAGGTGTCAAACAATCAATATTAGAATTTACAGAAGAATATTGGGGAATGGAATTTGGATTCCCCACAACATATGACAATGGTTTATGAGTAAAAGAGGGAGGAGGATACAAAATTCTACCAAAAAAAGGTTGAGGCGGTGGAACAAAAAGAACACTTTGCTCCGGCCTGGGAAAAGAATACAAATTTGATAAATTAGATGGATAATATTCCTGATTTACATTATACATTTCTGGTATTACCGGTTCACTTACATTTTTTCTTTGATCCAAACCTATTCTATATTGAGGAGCAGAAGAAGTCGAAGGTTGTGAGTCTGACTGAAATTCATTTCCATATTGGTCTCTTTCATGCATTGACATCCATGATCGTGAACGTCGTCCAGAGTTAATTCGTGCAGGTATTTTATATGGTGGTCCATAAGAAATTCGCAAAGAGGTAGCCTCTTTTACAAACAATTCATGTTTTTTTTTCGAAAAAAGCCTCTAAAAATCGCCGATTTGGATGTTGCCCATCCGGAAGAAGTGGCGAATCCATTGTCAATGTCATCCGAGCCATATATTTTCCATGAGGAGTGGTTACATTTTCTTCCCCATCAGGACTGACGTGATGGTAAAAATCTAAAATTTCTTTGGCTTTTAATATCTGTTTATCAGGCCACTCGAATTGAGGGTTACACAAAGTCTCAAACAGATTAAAACTGTAGATCGCATGATCTCTTATAACTTCTGGATTCAAAGTGGGATCATCTTGACAATATTCCTGGAAAGATTCACCCCAATCACGCACTATTCTCTTTTTATTAAAAGTATAAATGTCTTGGGGTGTTGGAATGACAAGAAAAACCTTTACTTTTGGATTGATTCGCTGTGCGAACTTGGTGATTCTAGTCATAATTGCTGGCACTCCTTCAATACTAAAGTCGTTGACTGGCTCAAAGGCTGTTGTAGTAGCTTTATCATCATTTGTAAGATATTTAGGCTTCCAAGCCAAGGTGGACAAGGACCAAATGAGTATATGTGAAACATCCGCTGACATCAAGGTTTCCACTCGGGTAGGACATGCAGAAATATGCCGACCCACACAAAAATCAGCTTTAATATTCAAATTATATCTTGCTTTAATGAACTTCTTTTCATTACGAAATTGTGCTGCTGCAGAATGTCCCACAATCATTATCAAAGTCATTTTTATTAATTTATTACAAAAACAAAGGGAATAAATAAGGGAAAAAGCAATTAGGTCAGCAGTTTTGCTTTGACGCTGTTGACACTGTTGCTGTACCTGTATAAAATAAAATATATATCGATTAATTGAGATCAAGAATATTCATATAGTACCTGAAAAGGAAGTTTACTCTCATTAGGCTAATAACAGAAAACAAAGAAATCTAAATCATTTATACATAGAGGAACTAATTTTTCAACAATTATTTGAAATGCAAGTACTTGTTGGATGGTACACGTGTTTAGTTGTCCATAGATGTTCCAAACTCTTTTTTAGTGTATGCTTTGGGACACGATGTTTAAGTCTGCTTCTACGTGTTTCAACTATTTTAAGTATTTGCTTTGGGACACGATGTTAAGTTGTTCCCATCCGTGTTTCCAAGTTATTTTTATGTATTGCCTTGAACCTTGTTGATAGAATCGCATGAATGCAGCACTAAAATTATTCTTAAAATATTATCACAAAAACTGGTAAAGATATACTGAGCAGAAATCGGAGTTGTAAAGAGGATTATGATATTTGTGATCAGGTAACAGACGTCCATGATGAAGACGGTGGCAATAAGTGGAGTAAAATAATCTGTCATGAATTTAATAAGCTTTCTGAAGAGTATAGCAATACACTTCATTTTCTTTAGGAATCGTTTCCTTTTCGAAGGAGAATTAAGTTCCACCATTGTTTTTTGGCGATTTTTAATATGTGGAATTTTAGCGAGGTCATAAGGTAAATTTTTCTAATTTTTTTACATACCTCTACGACAATACTACAACCAAATTACTATTCTAATACCAATTTCTAAATACTGCTCTAAGACTACTAATAATACTATTAATGTTGAATAGTATTCCTTTTACTAGTATGTACTAAAATAAAATTCTAACTAAATTTAAAGTAACCTGGATCGCCTTCTTCGGCGAATATACTCCAGGGGTGTATTCATAATATAGGGCAAATCACTTACCGGACCTTGACTCCTGGTAACACGGGGTTGTTGTAGTAATTCAAACTCATCATCACTGAGCTATATACAACTAACTTAACTCAATAAGGTTTCTGCTGAGGATAGCATTAAATAATTATAATGCACCCCGGCTAAGCAATTTAAAAAACATGCATCCCCCGTAAATTGGGTTCCGTAGCCGACAGGCTGATTACTACCATAATATATATACACTGGTGTTTTAAAAATTTCAGTGAAAGCAGTTATAACTTCAGGAATGGGTAACTGTCCTGGAAACTTAAGTAACCTAAGTCTTTTATTTATTTGCTTTCCTGTTAATTTATATTTAATCGGATGTTTTTGTATTTCATTTACGAGGATATCACGTAACTCTAAATGTCTCCCTATAGACCCATACATAAAGAGAGAGAAACATTTATATAAAGAGTCACCGCCTCCGGCTATTTCTATTTGAAAATAACCATCTGGTATACTTTCAAACGACGACCTTTCAGATACCGAATCTACAGGGTCTCCTATTGGAGATCGTGAAAGGGCATCTGCTACTACATTTTGATTGCCTGAAATATGCCTAATATCAAAATCATATTCATACAACTCTTCCATAGTACGGGCCAATCTCCCGTCAACAAGACTCATATTCTGGAGATAAATTAGGGGCATATGGTCCGTAAAAATAATAAATTTTACCCCCGAAGAAAAGGGCGAAGAGATTTAACGGCCCATCTCAAAGCGGTCAGTTCCTTATCAATGACCCCATAATTCCTTTGAGCGTCATTAAAAGTCATCGATATAAAGGCTATAGGTTTACGGTCACCATTTTGGACCTGTGACAAGCAAGCCCCGGCACCCACATCAGACGCGTCAACGTGAAGTTCCATAGGGGACACGTCTGGGTTATAATCAGGAAAGCCTAACAGTTTAGGACTGATTAAAGCTTCTTTTAACTCTTCAAAAGCTTGTTGACATTCAGGGGTCCATTTTATAGTTTTCCCTCCAGTTTGGCAAGACAAAGGCTTACTAATTTGGGAACAATTTGGTATGTGTCTTCTATAAAAATTCACCATCCCTAAGAATTGTCTAAGATGTTTGACGGTGGTAGGGATAGGAAATTCCAAAGCTCCTGTTATATTTTTCTGAAGAGGTAGTATTCCTTTACTAGATATATGATGACCCAAGAACTCCACTTCTGTCCGGCATAAATGGGTTTTGCTTGGTTTTAATTTATATCCATTGGACTCCAGAGCAGACAGGACTTGATCCAGGGTGTTTAAATGATCCTCTACGGTTTTACTAAGAATGATTATATCATCCAAATAGACCATCACCTCGGACCAAGGTAATCCAGTCAAGGCAAGCATCATACCCCTCTGAAAAGTGGCTGGACCATTCTTTACCCCAAAAGGCATCTTTAAGTATTCATACTGTGCAAAGGGGGTGGAGAAAGCAGTTTTCTCTACACTATCAGGCTCCATTTCGACCTGATAATATCCTCGAACCAGGTCTATTGTAGTAAAATAATTATTTCCATACATGTTGTAAATCATATCGATTAAATTAGGTAAAGGGAACGAATCAGTTTTCGTTACACTATTTAATTTTCTGTAATCGATACACAGCCGCAATTTCCCATCTGGTTTTCTTACGGGAACTACAGGGGCTGAATATGGCGATTTACTAGGACGTATAATGTCTTGATTTAACAACTCTTTACATTGTTTCTCTATTTCTTGTGCTAGAGGACCTTGGAATCTACGAACTGGTAATCGTACTGGACGAGAACTTTCGAGCTCAATGGCGTGGGTGATGTTGTTAGCTACTCCCACATCATGATCTCCAAAACTAAGAGCATTTGGATGTTTCAATAAGATATCCATAAGAGTTTGCCTCTGTTGATCATTGATGGGAATATCTTGGAAACAAAATTCCTTTATCACTCTAGCTGAATTCCAGATTTCTGGACTGGAAGGGGTTTCCTGAGAAGATGAAGATATCATACCGATATTTACCTGGGGGGACATCTCCTCTTCTCTTAGGGGAAAAAACTGACCTAAGACGACGCCTTTTCTGACATAATAAGTTTTTTCGGAAGGATTCAGAAGCGCAATTTTTACAGGGACGGCCAGATCTATTACTCCCGATACCGGAACAACACTACCCTTCCTGTCACCTTGGAATCCTACTAGATTTAAGGGAGATACAGAATCACTCTCCACATCCACCATCCCACATGAAAAAGGTGGAATATTAATAGAATGGACAGTTATGCAATTATAAAAGGGCAGAGAAAGACTAAGATCTTTGGCTATAGCATTTATAGTGTTGTCACTTCTATGCCTCAACTCTCTGGTGGTAAGATCAGGAAGCAGGTTATTTTCCTTAAGCGCAACAGCTCCCAAAACCACGGGAGCCGGCATCATTTCAGCGGAGACAACTTTCATTATAGATGTTAATTCAGAGATTTCCAGTTCTCGCTTCTCCACAAAGGAGTTTCATATAAATGGCAAGAGGTTTCATATAAATATCAAGATTATTTAGATATCCTAATGTCGACAGAGGGCAGTAAAGGTAAGTTTTTCAATTCCCCATCAATTAGGTCAGTTCCAACCAAACTTACTCCTGCTCCACTGTCCACCATGCAACCATAAGAGCCAGAGCTATAGGGACTAAAAGCAACCCCAATAATTAAAGGATCGGTAGGATGTTTAAAATTCACTTGCACCGTCTGTAATTTAATTTCTAGTAATACAGGAGATGTTTCCACCCCTTTCGAAAGCCCTGGGCTTTTAGAATCTTCAGTGTCTTCGACAATAACCTCCAAAGGGGGCAAAAGAGGAGAAGCTTCTTCATTTGATTTTCTAAATCCAGTACACTCTGTATTTTTGGTATTCTCTCCAGTCTCACTAATGACAGCTACTCCTGAGTCTTTTTCATGAATTTCCTCCACCGGTTGACTCACTACCGGGGAGTTTAATAGTTTTCCGATAATTTCGGCTGTACCTCCTCATTTCCATCGCCACGCTGATTACGGGATGTTTGTTTACTTCGGTATGATGGGGGGATCTCTTATCCAGACAGGAACCGACTTTATTGATCGACTCAGTCACATATTCTCTTTCAGCTCTATTAGGAGGAGAATTTCGATGAGTATTATATGGCTTCGAAGATGGTTTCTGAGTACATTTTATTCCTGGATGAGCTCCACCACAAAAAGGACAAACTATTTTTTCCCGGAAATTCAAAAGGGACGATAAAGGAGACTTTGTTGACTGGCACTGGGCTCTAATATGGCCCTTCTTCTTACAATAACTACAAATCCCTAGGTATTTGTAGCATTTGCTCATTTGGTGGCCTCTCTTTTCGCAGTACTCGCACACGATATTCCTCCGATTTTCAGGATCATATCTAGGAGGGTTGTCACTATTCCTATAGGTGCGAGTCTGAGAATGCTTTCCATTGTACTGGGGATTTTTGTGACTTTCTCGATAAGAACAAGAACCAGTGGGTCTTTGTGGATGACTATCAACATACCGTGGTGATGATGTCCGGTGACTACTTTCATCTTTTGGTTTTGTATCGCTTTTCCCTTTACTTTGGAAATTTTCCATCCACTTAGGGAACATAGTATCTATTCTGATAATACTCTCTAAGGACTCATTAAGGTTTTCTTTGGGTGTATTAGATCTCTTGTAATGCACCGGCTTTTCTACTAAATGATGTGAATTATATGAGGACTGGGCAATGGAGTTGGGAAACTCAGTATTGTCAACCTCAAGAGAGTCGGCATACCCTACAATTTTTTCCCAAGGTGTTCTGCCAATGTCATCTAATTCTTTCATTTTAATATATTCTCTGACGCTCTTCTCTATGTATGGAGGAAGACTACATAAGAATGCTGCATGCAAAGTATCATGATCACGCATATCCTCTCCACGATATGCTCGTCTGGCCAAGCGCTCCAACCGGGGCATACATGCGGCCGATGCGTTTTCCTTGTATGTCGTTGAGGCTGAATGAAAATTTTGGAGCATATACTATTGCTTGCGCTTTTTCTTGCGTTCCCTTATACCAAACTAAAGAAGGGTTCTCTCACCCGAAAAATAGTGCACGGATCGTCTTCCGACCAGTACAAATTGCAGAACCGGCCTCTAGTTGCGTGCCCAAGAAGCGCAACATTTTGGTGGAGGAGCTTTCGGGTAATGGAGACTACTAAGCCTCAAAGTCTTCTAATAGATGTAAGGTCACTGATCGGCCTCCTATTTGAACTTACCCGGGTTCACTACTTAATTTCTGAGAGTTTTGACGAGTTGATTAATAAGAGTATGGCTCTTCCAACAAGTGCAAGTTTTTCTTCATATATGGATTGTTATGGTGGTTTTCAGGTTCGAATACTCTAGAAGGTCTACTATAAGAGGGTTGAATCAATGGGTGATGAGTTTGAGTAAGGAGTGTCGAGGTTTCTCCTCAAGGGTGTATCACTTTACGTTCATATCACGACCCAGATACTCGGATATCTGTTCTTCGGTCGATTGTAGAAAGAGTTTCTTTTGATATTCTAAAATCACATCTATCCCGTCTGCTACTAAGTTTCGACGGATGTGATCCTATAATAAGTTTTTCATTACTGAAAGGTTTATCATCAACTATCTTTCTGAGTTGATGCTTCAGGGAATCGCGATGTGTATGCATTCGTTACACGGGATTGATCCTATACTTCCTGTTAAGGTCACTGTCGGATGGGTGGATATAATCTGGGTTGTGTTTTCCAGGTGGAGAGCACTTCACTGGTCTCTATCTTTATTACTTTGTTTTTTTCTGAATCACAGCCATGCGCAATTTCATCTCTATCAACAGGACTTAAATATTTTTGATAAAGAAATCTTCTTTCTGGTTCCTCTGCCTAACTCTTTTTCTGGTATTTTTTATCATTTTGCTTTCAACTTCCATTTTAAAGGCAGAAGTCAAAGCTAAATTAGGATCAACTTGAGATTCATGCTGACCAGTTTGATGGAGGAGTTCCAATTTCTGCATATCCTAGGACTTAAGCAGACTTTCTCGTTGTACCTTTGCCTTTGGTTTATTCAGCCATTTTATTTATTTGTATCTTTCTATCTACACCCAAGGTATTGTATATATTAACTAATTCTCTCAGCCCGGTCTTATGCTTATCACTACTTACTTCAATGCTACAACGCGGTCCAACACTCCAAAACACGGGTTTTATGTGAACCGAGCTGAAACTACATATTAGGGTTTGAGAACAGATCACACCCGGCGCAAACTCCTCAACAGAACAACCAGAAGGTCCGTGTGCGGGCGCCACTTAGAATTTATATTTATCTGTGGAGGAGAGCGAGGCAGGAGGGAATTGAAACTTGTAAAACTATACATTTAGACAAAGGTTATTATCAGGTTTTTTACCTTCGTTTCTATAAGCTCTCATCCTGCGTTAGATTAAGATGAGAACGTCATCTTCATACATGGTATTAATAGAAATTGATTTGTTGTCTAAGATAAAGTGACATCATTTATTGCATACCGTGTACATTGAAATTGATGATGGAGCTATTCCCAAACTGTCACTCCATGGCATTGATCTACGATCAGGAAGCCATATTTTCTCGTTACGGGCGTGTTTCTGCTGTCCGGGACTTGGTGATATGCCAGCCGAATGTTAAATGCGGTTGTGAGGATATTTTATATATATTTATAAGCATAAAGTTATAAGATTGACAGAATAACTTACACGAATCGATTTTATAACGTATACCAAATTCGTTAAGGGTAAAGCATTCATTCTATCGAGTGACAACAACATGAACTTGTAGGCATTACCAATTAAATTACTAAATAATAATAGTTCCTTTTTATACATTAATAGCTTGACGAAGGCAAGCAGACAATACATCTGATACAACAAACTACAGTACTATCACGGACTTGTTCTAAATTACAAGTGTGTTGTCTCTGCACCCAAACATGCAACACTAACGTGGTTACTATAGAAATCCTCAGAGATTTAAATAAGGTCTTACAAGTATTTGTTAAATATTTGGATGAATCACATTATTTCTCTGTTATTATTCGTTGTTTTAAGCAGTTAATGAAAGTTTCTCTTCTCGTTTCAGCATTACATCACTCTGTTTGCTTAAGGAGGCCGAAGATAGTAGAAAGCAACTAATTGCTGAAATAATTCATAGTATTTAGTAGTTGCATTTGGATTGTTTTTAATATGCAATTGCTCCAATAACTTTACCCTTACTCGTGTAATGTTTTAAGCCGGCGTTTTTCTTGTATTTGTCAGATCCTTCAGTTGTGTACCCAACTCACGAGCTTTGTCAGCCTGCAAACCGTAGTCACTTGTTTTAAGTGTTTCTTCCCTTTTTCACTGTTTAAAATATTTAGCGTTTACTAGAATCTTAGTTATATTAGAACCTTTATAAGTTTAACTGATACATTGTTCTAACCTAACCCTAGAACAACACGTTGTGTCCACATTTTCATTATTTAAATCAGGATATTTTTTACTTTATATTTGTCTTGCTGTCGACTATGATGTATTTCTAGTCGTTAATTATCACATAAATTAAAACTTAACTTGTGAGAAACTTTTAGATTAAATGGATTAATTAATAACATACATTTCGACTCGATATAATAAGATATCAGATATCGCTTAATAAAGAACATATTATAACTGTTAAGCTTAAAGTGTTTGAATAATACATACATAAGAATGTTACAGGGATTTCAATCGGAAGTGCTCTATTTTTCCTTATACTAAACAAACAACCCCTGATGTGTTATATCCCCCTTCATTATATATATTAATATATTAATATATATATTATATTATAATATATATAAGATATATACATTATATATATATATATATATTTATTATTATCTTATTAATTTATAATTATCTA
>JABUQX010120741.1:0-21998 GCA_015478945.1 Trachelipus rathkii | reverse complement strand
TTCCCTAAGCGTCGTCACTATATGACGTCATGATCGGTTTGACGATAGTTCGAGCTTAAGAAAATGGCATTTGAAAGCGTTCAGCCGCTTTTTCGATTCCCGTAATGCGACACTATATTATAGGGACGTTTCGAAGGGAACTCAAAAACGACCTAACGTGCTCGCGCGACACCTTTTAGGTATAAACTATCGGCTTCAACCCGATATAGTGACGTTTCGAAGGGAACTGATAAATAAGTCGAAGGTCTAAGTATAAGTCGAAGGTCTAAGAGCTAAAAAAATAAAAAAAATCTCAAAGAAAATTATTCACAAAAATTTTTTAAGTCGAAATTATTTTTCGGAATTTGCACTTAGACCTTCGACTTATACTTAGACTTTCGACTTATATCAGTTCCCGATCAGGCGTCACTTTATGATGTCATAAACGGTTTAACGATAGTTTTAGCTTAGGTAAATTGTGCATTTGAAAAGCGTTCAGCGACTTTTGATTCCCCGGTAAGGCGACACTATATTAATAGTGACGTTTTAAGTCAACCAAAACGAAATAACCGTGATCGGCGTGACGCTTTTTAGGGGTAGACAATCGTTAAGATTCCCAAATATAGTGATGTTTCAAAGGGAACTGATATAAAGTCGAAGGCCTAAGTGCTAAATCTAAAATTTCTCAAAAGAAAATCATTCACAAAAATTTTTAAAGTCGAATTAATGTTATTAATACATCTTAGACCTTCGGCTCACACTTAGACCTTCGACTTATATGCAGTTCCCGATCAGGCGTCAGCTTTATGACGTCATAATCTTTGACGATAAGTTCGATGCTTAATGAAAATTTCAATTTGAAAGTCGTTTTCATGCCGCTTTTTCGAATTCCCGGTAAGGCGACGCTATATTTTGAGTGACGTTTCGGAAGGGAACTCAAAACGACCTAACATGCGCGCGACACCTTTTAGGTTTAAGCTATCGCTTCAACTATATTTTAGTGACGTTTCGAAGGGAACTGATATGAGTCGAAGGTCTAAAGTATAAGTCAAGGTCTAAGTGCTAGCCGATCTAAAAATGTCTCAAGGAATATTCACCAAAAATTTTTTAAGTGGAAGAATTATTTTTCGGCCATTTGCACTTAGACTTCGATTTATACGGTTCCTGAGCGGCGCACTATTGCGTCATCATCGATTTGCATTAACGATAAGTTCGAGCTGTAAGAAAATGGGAAAAAAAAGCATTTTGATAAGGCGTTCAGCCGCTTTTTTCGATTCCCGTAAGGCGACACTATAGTTATAGTGTCGTTTCAAAGGGAACTCAAAACGACCTAAACGTTGCTCGGTGGACACCTTTTAGGTATTAAACTATCGCTTCAACCGATATATCGTGACGTTTCGAAAGGGAACTTGATATAAGTGAAGGTTACTAAGTATAAGTTCGAAGGTCTAAGTTTAAGTCGAAATGTCTAAGTGCTAGAATCTTAAAATTCTCTCTCAAAGGAAATATTTCACAAAATTTTTTTTTTCGAAATTATTTTTAGGAATTTGCACTTAGACGCTTCGACTTATACCAAGTTCCCCGTAAGCGGCGTCACAATTGACGTCATAACGGGTTTGACGATAGTTCGAGCTAAGAAAATGGCATTGAAAGCGTTCAGTCGCTTTTTCGATTCCCGTAATGCGACACTATATTATAAGTGACGTTTCGAAGGGAACTCAAAAACGACCTAATGTGATCGGGCGACACCTTTTTAGGTATAAGCTATCGCTTCAACCCGATATAGTGAACGTTTTCGAAGGGAAACTGATATAAGTACGAAGGTCTAAGTAGTAAGTCGAGGTCTACTAAGTGCTAGAATCTAAAATTTCTCAAGGAAAATAATTTTCTCAAAATTTTTTTAAGTCGATAATATTTTCGGAATTTGCACTTTATGAACCTCGACTTCAGTACCAGTTCCTTCGTAAGCGCCGTCCACTATAAGACGTCATAATCGGTTTGACGATAGTTCGAGCTTAAAAAATGGCATGTTGAAAGCGTTCAGACCGCTTTTTCGATTCTCCGTAAGGGGACACTATTATTATAGTGACGGTTCGAAAGGAACCGAAGAACGACCTAACGTGCTCGCGCGATACCTTTTTAGGGATAAACTACATAGTTAAGACCAATATAGTGACGTTTGAAGGGAACCCATATCAGTCGAAGGTCTAAGTATAACTCGAAGGTCTAAGTGCTAAAAAGAATAAAAAAATCTCAATGAAAATTATTCACAAAAAATTTTTAAGGTTTCGAATTATTTTTCGGAATTTGCACATGACTTTCCGAACTTATATCTGAGACTTCGACTTTATATCAGTTCCGCGACAGGCGTCACTTTATGATGTAATAAATCGGTTTAACGATAGTTTTTATGTAAGGTAATAGGCATTTGAAACGTATTCAGCGACTTTTTTTGATTTCCTAAGGCGACACTTATATAGTGACGTTTAAAGGTAACCAGAAAACTGACTAACGGTGATCGCGGTGACGTGGCTTTTTTAAGGGTTAGACAACGTTTATTCCCCAATAAAGTGATGGTACAAGGCAATTTTAGGATTTTTATGCCTAGTGACTAATATCTAACTCTCGCGAAAGAAAATCATTCACAAACATGCTCGGCCATTTTTTTTAATTATTTTTCGGAAAAAGCACTTAGACCCTCGGCTTACACTTAGACCTCGACTTATATGCAGTTCCCGATCGAGGCGTCACATATATGACGTCATGAATTGGTTTGACGTATTAGTTCGTAGCTTATGAAAATGGCATTTGAAAGCGTTTTCAGCCGCTTTTTCGATTCCCGTAAGGCGACGCCTAATATTTTTAGTGACGTTTCGAAAGGGAACCTCAACACAAACCTAACGTGCTCCGCGCGAGCACTTTTAGTATAAACTATAATCATTTCAACAACCCGATATAGTGACGTTTCGAAGGGAACTGATATGAGTCGAAGGTCTAAGTATAAAGTCCGAGAGTCAAGTGCTAAAAAATAAAAAAAAATCTCAAAGAAATTATTCATTCACTAAAAATTTTAAGTTCAAAATTAATTACTTCGGCATTTGCACTTAGACCTTCGACTTTACCAGTTCCCTGAGCGGCGTCACTATATGACATCATAATCGGTTTGAAAAGTGGTTAAAGAGCTTTAAGAAAAAAAAAAAATTTCATTTGAAAGCGTTTAGCTCGCTTTTCGATTCCCGTAAGGGCACACTAATTATTAGTGACGTGTTCGAAGGAACTCTAAAACGACCTTAAATTGGCTCGCTGCGACAGCCATTTTAGGTATATACTATCGGCTTCAAAACACCGATATATGACGTTTTCGAAAGGTAACTGATATTAAGTCGAAGTCTAATATCATAGTCGAAGGTCTAAGTGCTAAGATCTAAAATTTCTCAAAGAAAATAATACTCAACAAAAAATTTTTACCAGTCGTAATATTTTTTCGGAATTTGCACTTAGACCTTCGACTTATACCGTTCCCCTGAGGCGGCGTCAGCTGATAATGACATCATAATCGGTTGTGCACGCATAGTTCGAGCTTAAAAATAATTCATTTGAAGCGTTGTAGGCCGCTTTTTTCGATTCCCGTAAGGCGACACTATATTATAGTGACGTTTCGAAAGGAAACTCAAAAACGACCTAATGTGCTCGCGCGACACCTTTAGGTATAAACCATCTGCTCAAACCCGATATAATGGCTTTTCGAAGGGAACTGATATAAGTTCGAATAGGTCTAAGTATAGAGTCGAAGGTCTTAAGTGCTAGAATCTAAAAATTCAAAGGAAATATTTCACAAAATTTTTTTCAAGGTCGAAACCATTTTTCGGGAATTGCAACTTAGACCTTCGATTTATACCAGTTCCCTAAGCGTCGTCACTATATGACGTCATGATCGGTTTGACGATAGTTCGAAGCTTAACAAAATGGTAATTGAAAGCGTTCAGCCGCTTTGGCGATTCCCGTAAGGCGACTATATAGGGACGTGTTCGAGGGAACACAAAAACGACCTAACGTGCTGATCGGGCGACACCTTTTAGGTATAAATTATCGCTTCAACCCGATATAGTGACGTTTCGAAGCGTAACTGATAAAGTCGAAGTCTATAGTATTTGTCCGAAGTCTAAGGTGCTAGAATTCTAAAATTTCTCACAGGAAATATTTTCACAAGAATTTTTTAAGTCGAAATTCTATTTTTCGGAATGTTTGCACTAGACTTCACTTACAGTTCCTAAGCGACGTCACTATAAATGACTTCATATATAGGTTTGCGATCGTCGAGCTTTAAGAATAATGGCATTTGAAGCGGTTCAGCCGCTTTTTCCGATTCCCGTAAAGGCGACACTATATTATAGTTACTGTGACGTTTAGAAGGGAATTCAAAAAACGAACCTATCGTGATTCGCGCGACACCTTTTAATGGTATAGCTATCGCTTCAAACCCGATAAGTGATCGTTTCGAAGGGAACTGATATAAAGCGAAGAGGTCTAAGTATAAGTCGAAGGTTCTAAGTGCTAAAATCTAAAATAATGAATAATTATTCAAAAAAATTTTTAAGTCGAATTATTTTTCGGAATTTGCACTTAGACCTTCGACTTACACTTAGACATTCGACTTATACATCAGTTCCCGAGTCAGGCGTGCACTTTTATGATGTCTATAAACGGTTTAAGCGAATAGTTTTAGCTTCAGGTAAATGGACGTTTGAAAGCCGTTCAGCGACTTGTTTTGATTCCGGTAGAGGCGCACACTTATATATTAGTGACCGTTTTTGAAGGGACAGAAACGACTAACGTGATCTGCGTGACGCTTTTTAGGGGTGTAGACAATCGTTGATCCCGATATAGTGATGTTTCAAAGGGAACTGATATAAGTCGATAGGCCTAAGTGCTAATATCTAAAATTCTGAAGAAAATTCATTCACAAAAATTTTTAGAAGTCGAAATTATTTTTCGGAAAAAGCACTTAGACCTTCGGCTTACACTTAGACCTTCGACTTATATCAGTTCCCGACCAGGCGTCACTATATGACGTCATAATTGGTTTAACGATAGTTTTAGCTTAAGTGAATGGTATTTGAAAGCGTTCAGCGACTTTTTCGATTCCCGTAAGGCGACACTATATTATAGTGACGTTTCGAAGGGAACCAGAAAACGACCTAACGTGATCGGGTGACACTTTTTATGGTGTAAACCATCGTTGAACTCGATATAGTGATGTTTCGAAGGGCAAGTGAATAAGTCGAAGGTCTAAGTGCCTGTAGAATCTAAAAATTCTCAAAGGAAAATATTGCAAAATTTTTTTAAGTCGAAATTATTTTTCGGAAAAAGCACATAGGCCATCGACTTATATTAGTTCCCGATCAGGCGTCACTATATGACGTCATAATCGGTTTAACGATTGTTTTAGCTTAAGTAACTGGTGTTTGAAAGCTTTCAGCGACTTTTCTGATTTCCGTTAGGCGACACAATATTATAGTGACCTTTCGAAGGGAACCGAAAAACGACCTAACGTGATTGGGCGACGCTTTTAATGGTATAAACCTTCGTTTAACCCGATATAGTGACGTTTCGAAGGGAATTGATTCAAGTCGAAGGCCTAAGTGCTAAAATCTTAAAAATCTCAAACAAAATAGTTCACAAAAATTTGTTAAATCGAAAATATTTTTCGGAATTTGCAACTATAATATATATATATATATATATATATATATATATATATATATATATATATATATATATATATATATAGTAAATTTATTAAAATTAAAATTAAAAAAGAAATAATTTTTTAAAACTTAAAACAGAATGAATAAACTTTAACTCGCTCGGTTTTCTTTTGTCTATATAAGGGAGTTTACATTATATTTTATCATTGTTTCAGAAGCGTGACTTCGTCAAGTATTGTTCGCAAATGGGTTTCATCGCTCATCGTCGTCGAAAATAATACCGGTTGACCAGCATCTGAGAATTGGAATACCTTTTTATTCTATTACAGAAGACTTTCTCATGTTATTATTGTTCTACAGTGAAAAAAAAATTTGCGTCACTTCCTAATTTCTATTTTTTTACGCCGGAAATCCTCGACAGACGATTAGTTCGAAATGGAAAAGAACGGAATGAATCTGAGAGATTTGGCGATGAACGTCATTTTTGAAACATCATGTTTCCAAGACGCGTACAACAAAAATGTTTATGATTCGAAAAAAATTGCGGCGAACTACGAATTGATTTTAACTTACTTGTTTGAAAAACATGGACCGAAGGATATAAATTTCAACCTAGTCTTATCACTATTTGATTCAAACAATGAAGAAAAGTCCTCCGCCAACTTTCTAGAACTTCTCGAAAACGCGACACGAAATCCATACAGAGTTACTGAATCAATAACCCTGACCTTGACCAAGTATATGATCTCAGCAGACAGTTTAGCCGATGAATTTTCCATGGCTGCTAAAACCGCTCGGGTTATAAGGACTATGGGCACCGCGTATGAACGCTTGAGATCTTTAATTTTGTATTTAGATGACTACGATACCATTATAAAACTAACGAGTTTTATGAAAGACAAACAACACGAACCTTTATTTCGAATCGAGAACTTAGAAATTGTTAATATGAGCGATAACACTCTCACCCCTGACAAATTTCTCGAAATGATGAAAAATATTTCAATCCGATTTCCAAATCTAATCACATTGAAACTAATTTGCAGATGGCGCGGAACTTTGTCGAGATACGACCTGATTATGAACGATGACTCTTTTCCTCCTATGAACGTGTCGGCGAGCCCTTTGGCAGAAACATACAATTTGGAATATATAAAAGCGATGGAAATAATTGACAGACAAAATTGATTTTACGAGTGAATTGCGCAACCGTCTTATTCCTTCATTCACCGAATTAACTAAAATAATCGTGGATTATAACAACATCGAGGATATTATCAAAATCTCATCGTTGTTTAACCTGCAAAAAATCGGAGTTCGTTTGAATCATACAGTTATTGACAGCGGTCGTTTAAGACAATTGGTTGCAAAAACTGGGGTGAAAACAATGGAATTGATTTTCGGTTTTTCGTCGGAAGAGGAAATATTTCCCAACCACGTCTATTTTTTGACGCCCAAATTACTTCGTCGTGGATGCGATAATTGTTCTAACAAAAAACTTGCTTCTTTAATCGTGGTTGTTGAAATCGAAAACAAAAGAATAATCGAATGGGAAATTAGCGAAACTCTACCGTTAGCCGAATTTTCCGTGAAATTATCAAAGAAGTTGAAAGAAGAAGCGGCAGGAGATGAAGAAGGTGAATATAGTGGCGGTGGACTACTAAAAATGCTGGAAATTAATTTTTGGAAACTTCTTACTAAAGATCATGAAAGCAACGAAATACAAATACCATTCTGCCTCGCATGCGAAGGAATTTATGCGATTATGGTGCTTTTTATGCCGTTGTTGTATCAATGTTTAACGGAGCAAGAGCGATGCCGTTTACATTCGGGTAAATTGTGGCGAAGAGAAATAGAAAAGAAGATAATTGATTGTTGGGACACAAAAATTTTTAGAAACCGATTGCAAAAGAATATTAGAAAAAGTGATGGTTTCTTGGAATTGAATTTCCGAAACGTTTGCCACTTTAATGCTTTCTTTCGAAAAAACGAAAATATTAACACCATTTCCCCACTTCGACTTCTAAATGTGAATTCCTTAAAATTGGTTTTTGACGGACCATCGAGAAAAAATCCTAATTGTGGCTTATTGAGTAATAAATTTGTCAAAGCATTTCCAAATATGACTGAGTTAGAAATTAGAGGAAACCATTCTAAATATAAAAGTATTGAAAACTGCATGTTTATAAAAGACAGTGAAGGTGAAGTCGTTTTTAAAAAATTGGTAGAATTAAAGATTGATGATTCAATTCTTTTATATCAGATTCCTTGCGTCTCTCCGAATCTAGAAAAGGTCATTATATTTTTCCATTCAAGATATATCGAACCTTGCGCTATTTATTACTATTTTGATAGCAGCTCCTATTTGAAAAGAGGATTACAATTTAATTTTGATCGATACTTGGTTAAAAAAGAAAAATTCATCATTAGTGAATGCGGTGATCCTACACTCAAACGAGATGTCAACCAACTTTTCCGAAATATCGTGGTGACTATGGCCGATGAATATGGAAATTCCATTATTCGGTGGAACATAAAACAATATGACAAGATCGAATTTGTTGATTTTGAATCATTTGAAAATGGTAAACTCGGTGTAGAAAAAGAAACAAAAGTCCTATGAATTAGACATTTCGGGCCTTGAGACGATATGAGATTTCCGTAACCGCACAATTCTTCTTTTTGAGTTTATTAATACATTTCAGAGATCCCGAGCCCGAAAACGTGTCATGTTGGCCCTTCCCCTCTATCGTGTGGTGTAACATGATTTTTTTTTGGAAACTTTTCAAAGCCTTTGCCAGACGTAATAGAGGCACGATAGCTCAACTTTAAAAGTTTGATACACACAACAGCATATATATATATTAATTACTAAATAAATAATAATAGTCTATGAATAATAATTCATATTTCGATAGATACAATACATACATCTTTTTCTTTAATAATTTTTTTATATTATCCTACTATTAATTCTTTTCTTAGTTCTAAATCGTCATCGTCATCATCATCATCAAAAACCGCTTATCTATATCTATAAAATGTTGGTTTTTCATCCATATTTATTAAAATTAAAAAATAAAAATGAATAAACTTTTAAAAACTAAAACAAATGAATAAAGTAAGAAACGAAATACAAATACCATTCTGCCTCGCGTGCGAAGGAATTTATGCGGTTATGGTGCTCTTTATGCCATTGTATCAATGTTTTATGGAACGAGAGAAATGCCGTTTACATTCGGGTAAATTGTGGCAAAGAGAAATAGAAAAGAAAATAATTGATTGCTGGGACACAAAAATTTTTGGAAACCGATTGCAAAAGAATATTAGAAAGAGCGATGGTTCCTTGGAATTGAATTTCAAAAACGTTTGCTACTTTAATGCTCTCCTCCGAAGAAACGAAAATATCAACACCATTCCTCCACTTCGACTTCTAAATGTGAATTCCTTAAAATTGGTTTTTGACGGACCATCGAGAACAAATCCTAATTGTGGCTTATTGAGTACTAAATTTGTCAAAGCATTTCCAAATATAATTGAGTTAGAAATTAGAGGAAACCATTCTAAATATAAAAGTATTGAAAACTGCATAAGAGATAGTGAAGGTGAAGTCGCTTTTAAAAAATTAGTAGAATTAAAGATTGATGATTCAAATCTTTTATATCACACTACTCTCGTCTCTCCGAATCTAGAAAAGGTCATTATATTTTTCCATTCAAGATATATCGATCCTTGCGCTATTTATTACCATTTTGATGGCAGCTTCTATTTGAAAAGAGGAGTACAATTTAATTTTGATCGATACTTGGTAAAAAAAGAAGAATTCATCATTAGTGAATGCGGTGATCCTTTACATGAAGGAGATATCAGCCAACTTTTCGAAAATATCGTGGTGACTATGGACGATGAATATGGAAATTCCATTATTCGGTGGAACATAAAACAATACGACAAGCTCGAATTTCTTGATTTTGAATCACTTGAAAATGGTAAACGCAGTGTAGAAAAAGAAACAAAAGTATATGAGAGCCATTTGGGGTTAACAGACAATAGCAAGTTTCCACTAACCCGCCATTCGTTTTTGAGTTTTTAACATACATTTTCCGAGAGCCCGCAGCCAAAACGTTTCATGCTGGCCCTTCCCTCTATCGATAACCACGACATTTTTTTTTGAACTTTTCAAAGCCATAGGACACGTAATAATAGAGGACACGATTTATTAAATTTAAAAGTTTGATAACACTCACTGTAATATATATATATATATCTATTTAAATAATAATATATAATATATATATATATATAATATAATAATATAATATATATATATATATATATATATATATATATATATATATATATATATATTATATATATATATATATTTTTTTTTTTATATATAATATAAAAAAAAAAAAAATAAAAATAATATTAAAAAAATAATTAATTATATCAAATTTAATTCAAATATAAAAAATTAAAAAAAGCAACTCCCTTTATTTACCTGCTTTGAAAGAAGCTGACCACAAATATTATATATATTTTTCCTTCAACCTATTAGTACTTTTTTAATATATCCATTTTTCTCAATAAATCTGATATATACACATTTTTCCTACATAACTTAGAAGTGTCATTTCATGGGAACGAGAAAACCAACGGAGAAAAAAATCGAGACACACTCATCGAAGAATCACTATTACAATATTATTTTTCGCAATATTATTATTAAGGCTTTATTCAAAACAAACCCTAAAACGCTCTTTCACCTCTTTATGGAAAAATTCAAAATTTAGAATTTTTTTCTCAGACCTTCGATCGATTCAGAAACTAATCGAGTAATTTCTTCACGCTGATATTCGCGACGCTTGAAGATGTAAACGATGTTTTTTACGTCCACTATATTAGAGTCGCCGTATACTTTTTTAATTTCATCTTTTAAGCGAGTTAAGAATTCCTTCATTTTGGAATCGTTCTCCAAAAAATGATATAGATATACGTGCGTTTCCTCGATATTCGTTGACAAAAGTTTAAATTTTCCTCGTTCTTCTATTCTCGAGTTTACGAAGAATGTGGCGAAACGTTTTAATGACCGGTTCATGATCTCTCGAAATACCATGTATTCCGTCAAGAAATTGTCGACGATCGGCTTGAGATCTACGAAGTTTTTTATGACTCTCTTCCCTTTTAAAAGTAGATTACGCTTAAACACCATTTTGTCGTTGGAGCAGCAACAAGCTTGGAGGGAAACGAGATCGAATCCTTCGGTGTCTTTATATTTTATCCACCGGACTTTTATAAACCTTTTAGTCAATCGAACAACGTCATTCTCTTCTTCTACCCCTAAATTTTCTTCCTTATCATCACCGTCGATATCATTTTCAATTCCCGAAGACGCGTCCTCGTAAAAGCCAACTTCCGGACCCCATCCGTGGTTGTCGTCACCCTCATCAACCAAAACAGGATTATTTTCCTGAAGTGAATCGCGTTCTTTACTTTTTGGACGGTCTGGCTGAGCGATTTGTAGTCTTTCAACCTTTTTTAGGTTTTCCGATTTTGTTTTCTTTCCAGCCGCTTCGGTTTCTTTTACAAAGAATTCCAACGCCCCCCTCTCCCGATCCTTATAAGAATTGTTCAAGTGTCTTAAAATTGACACCAAACATTCCCGGCTCACGTGCAAATTATTTCTTTTATCGTTTTCAAAAGTTTCGATCGTAAAATAATCGTCGCCGTTTTTCTTACGCTTAAACAACAAATTGATCGTAATTTACGTCGATCTTAAAAACTACATCTTCGAAATCGGATAATCTCCTGTATATCATTTTTATATTTCTTTCTTTTTAAAAATTTATTATTATTATTATTATTATTATTATTATTATTTTTATATAAATATTATTATTATATATTATTATTTAATTAATTATTAATTATTATTATTATATATTTAGATCTCGCTGGATAATTAGCACCTATGTTCGTGTTTCGTTTACTTTTTTCATTCTTTGACGTAGGAGCTGTTTATATGAAAAAATAAATAAATTCTATCGAGTAATTAATTCATTTAATTAAAATAATGTTTATTATAAGTTTATTATTATAATAAAACGATAAATAAATTAATATAAATCGAAATTCTTTTCAAAGAACAACATCTGTATACATATATTTTTTAAATTAGTTACCCGTAAAATATAGGTTTCTATGAGAAATTATTTTTAGTGGTGACTAAAATAAATAAATTAAAAAAAATAAAATAAAAATTAAAATGTTCAGATATATTTTTTTAAATAAATATCGCCGTTTTTTTATAAAAATTTGTTTTGATTTAACTAAAATAAAAAAAAATATATAAATAAAATTAAAATATCAATTTATAGAATTTTTAAATTTGTCGTCGTTAAACCTTAAAAACAAATTATTCAATGGAAAAATCGATGGTAATAAAAACTTCAACTAGCTAAAATGTTTATTTTTTAAGGAATAAAAAATATAGAATATCGTTAATAAATTAGACGAAAATACGTCGATTACGCGAAGGGGTCTCGCGTTTGAAAAATAGCCCTCTTAGAAAATCGTTTTTTCTAAACGTCGCCTAGTTGAATAACGTTAACCGACTAACGAACTTTTCGTTCTCCCTTAAAAAACGGAATAACTTTCGCTCTTAAGAGCTCTTCTTCCGTACGGTACCGGGAAAAGAAATTCGAGTTATCGGAAAAGGTGCCGTCGGATAGATCGCGTCCTCGTTTTTTCGTACTGGCGTTTAGGCTCTCTTCTTCTTCATCATCATCATCTTCGCCGTCAAAGCCACTACCTATTCCCGCCAATCTTGTTTCATTTTCCTTTCTCCTCACGAACTCCGCGACGTCCTCAAACCCGTTTTGGGCGAGGTATCGGTCGTACTTTTCTAAACAAAAATCATCGTTTAAAAATATTTCTAAAAAAAGGCGTTCGAAAGCCAGGATTTCGTTTTCATCCAAAATTCCCTTTAGCGGAAACATCGGTCTGTTCGATTGCAATCCGATCACGTTTCGCAAGAGCCATAGAGAGACAGTGTGGGAAAAAGAGACGAATCGCGCGAATCTCTCACTTCCGGTATTAAAGATTTCACTCCTTCGCTCCTTCGTGAAAAGAGTATCGAGAACAACGGGATCCCCCATCAGTAACAGTAGAAGGAACAAATAAGACGAAAAATACGTAAGCGATTGCAATTCTTTTAATCGCAAAATATATTCTTCACCGTCGTAATTAAGAATGAATTTCACGAAGGAGGCGATATAGTCCTTGGCGCGAAGAAGGGTATCTTTATCCATAGAGCTTTCCTTCGATCGAAAGCTATCAGATAGAATGTGCAATTCGCTATTTCTCACCCCGCCTTTTTCTTTAAGGAGGTCGTGCCGGATAATAAAATAGTTCATTTCCATGGCATGTTTGAATTTAACAGGGTAATTTCGTTCGCAAAACCCGCATCCCGTCATGACGTAAACGTGATGAGTCATGAAATCGCTCAATAAGGTTTTAGAGCTCAACGATTCCTTTTTTCTAACAGGGTTTTCGGGTAAACGCTTGTCGCCACCGCCGCCCCGAAAAGGATCGGTGGTGGAAAAGTCTCGCGAGGCGATTAAAAAAAAGGAAGCCCATAACAGAGGAAACGTGCCGGTTAAGCGTACATTTCTAAAAGTAATTCGTCGCCCGTCGGTCCAATACTCTGTCGCGATGTCTTTGACCGTTCGTTCCTCTCGCCGCTCCGCGCCGCCTCTCCCACCAACACTTTTGCTGACAGTCTTTTCCGAGACCTTCGAATTAGCGCTCCTTATTTATTATCCACCCGCCCTATTGATTTAAAAATTTAAATTTCCGTTCCTCCCCTGATCAAAATTTAACAAATTGGAGCCACGTCTTTGGAAATATTGTTCGGTATAACATTGTTTCTACCAAATATTAACTGATTTGTTTCTTTTTTTTAATTAATATTCTACATTTAACCATTTAAAAAACCAATGGTCTCTGGACTAAAAATATATATGATTATGATTATTATTTGTATAAGGGAAGCCACAAGACAACAAGGTTTGTGGTTAGACAATGTGGTATTGATTGGTATTTAGAATATTAGTATTGCATAGATGTAATAAATTTTATGCTATAAATATAATATAAACGAGGCCAAAAAAAAATAAAATTCTATGTGAGTTGAAGTTCGATAAGAGGTTATCTTAATTGAAGCGGATGATAAAAATCTGAAAAACAAAACAAATCATCTTTCAAGTTATTACTGCATCTCGCAATGTTAAATGAAGAAAAAGGAGGAAAGCATATTTCTGAAGGTATATATATATATATATATAGTAAGTCAATATGCCGGAATATAATAGTAATAATAAGGTAATCTCTAGGCGTCCTCGTCGAGATCGCTCGTAACTCATATTAGTTAACGCTTCTATATAATGTATATAATATATAATAATATTATTAATTAAATCTCGATATTTTATATACGAGTATAATTCCGACTCATATATATTATATATAGCATCGCGGACGAGAAGTAATTTTATCATAACTATATTGAACAAGTTACTTGAGAGGCTCGGAGGCACGTGAAAGACCGGATAAATGGTCGGAATATCTCATAAATAGAGAACAAAAAAAAATCGCAGGGCGCCTTCATATGATACACTAAATAGATTTTTCTACCCCCAGTCACATTAAGAGAGATGGGGCCCTTCTCGTTCAAGCTACAACCCGAAATCAAAGTTCCATCTTGCAATATCAGCCCATTATCAATGTTCCCCTTCACTCTGTATACAAAAGCATCCATCGCTATTGCACTCTGCTCTGATTGAGCACATTAAACAGATCGATAAGTCACTATTTTATTCTTCCGAATAATTTTAGAACCAGAAAGAAAAATAACACACGAAGACTATTCGATAGTGCATTTTTAAGAAACTACATCCAGAGCAAAAAAGATTTTTCGGTACAAATATTTATAGATTTCTCTAACGTCCCCCTCGTCGGGACTTGCCTGATACCCCAAATCCTCGTTTTACTGTTCTGTTGACCTTTAGTACTCATTATCCACCTTCAAAGTAGGGAAAGAGAGGTTTGCTCTAAGCTAGATACAAGTGATATCGTACGTGTATTCCCTGAACCCAAGAATGTATAGTCTTTTATTGCATTGACAGAAAGGTCGTTAGGTAAATTCGAAGGCGCTCCTAGCACCAAAATAACTTGTAGAGAGAGAGACCGGAGCATTGACCATATTGCCCAGTCTTGCGGAGAGGACGAATATTCCTACATTTCTTCCTCTCGGAAAACACACCAATCCAGCTGCAAAAACTGTTGAAAGTATACCCAGCCTCGAGATGCCTACTTCCTATTAAAAATCGCCTCTCCTGCTCACCCTATGAATCCCCGCCCGTATTGAAAGGAAGATATTTAGGCAGTATTCGTTCCATCAGCAAAATTTTGAGCAGGAGAGACGCTATTCACACCAGCTCCAAAGACAAGTATCTCACAAGACAAAAAGCAATCTTATGCTACAATTACAGCCCTCCCCCTTTGCCTCCGCGTGTTTCACAGCTCCTTACAGACAACTCCATATTCACGAGATAGAACTCTCCCCTTAATCTAGCGAAACTCGAGTAGTTACCTGCACCTGTCCGCATTGCATTCCTATACTAAATCACCGGAACCTCGTCAAATTATCCAATACAAGGATCTCTGCTAGATCTATTTATCTGCGCTCCGAAATCAAACATGCGCCATCGAACAAATCCTTACCGTACTGGGAAAGTACTAGTTATCTATCAACCATCCATCACCTAATGCCAATGAACCATCTAAGTTGGCATACAATACCGATAAGTCACGCTTTGAAGAGATTTGTGCTCAACTTATTCCCTGTATCTAAGAAAAAACCGCCTCGTTCCAATCAATAATCTCTGGCCCCGATGAGTTCGGCCAAATTCACGTAAGAGGCCTGTCATCTATGTGGATCCGCTACCCTGAAGCTGATCGCTCTTTCGTCTCACTTTCACATCTTCCCGTCTACTCTCTACTGCGCCAAGACTACATAGCGCTTGCGTCTCTCTCTCTCTCTTCTTCCCGCTCTCGCTCTTCTCTCTCTACATAGCTCGTCTCTATCTCTCTAAATGTATATCCGCCTGCTACATCACACATATTATCATCAGCTTCCACTCTGCTGGTTAGAGAGAGCCAGAATCATATGTTTGGGCAAGTGTACTGGCCACTCGAATATCACTTTCCAGAACTGTCTCTATCCGAGTAACTTCCTCGTCCTGAGATGCCAATTCTCTACAACCTCGACCCTCGCCATCACCAATTATTATCATTGCTCTCCGACAAGGACTTCCGGTAATATCGCTATATATGAGCGAGAAGAAAGAATAATACGTGTGGATTTTTGCCGCTGATCAGGACGAGTGCGGCGCGGAAGTGGCTTTTAGAAATGCTTATAATGCAAAACAGATGGTGAGGGTCTTCCTCTCATCGACGAAAGTCCAAATAACAGGCGGTTTGACAGAAGAGTTGCATATTGCCCGCTTCTCCGGTATTTAGTCTATAGCTGCTTACTCACAATATCACTGCAGCTACAATGAGCGTAAGAATCACGGAAACCTCCTCCCATCGCGAAATATTTGACTCATCGACCTTCCTCCCGCAATCTAGTTCCACTCAGCGCTCTCATGGTCACTCTGTCCCCAACAGGACCCATTCGCCGTCATCATTTTCCTACTTTACGATTCATAACACCTTCTAAAAGGCTATCCCATATATTATCTGAATCCTCCACTTTAACAGTAACTCTACTTTCTCTTATCTTCAAGAACTGAATAGTGTTTTTTACTAAGACCTATAAGTGCGTCGTTTCACACCTCACTGTAATATTTAAGACACCACTATTAATTAGTAACGTAAAGACAATCTCTTTATTTTAGCCCTTTTTTTTAAACATTGTATTTATTTTTACCACTGATATTGGCGAGTTCGCCATTTACAAATTTCCGTCTTTTTGACACATCTAAATGATAGATTCTGTATTTATATGCGCTCGGACGCCATCTCCAAGTGTGTTGTATTACTTCACATCCCTAGATTGTAGCACAGACATCCTTTCTATTGGATCACCCTGGTGATAGGTCTGTCTCACATGAAAACTCAATATAAAATATTCGCTATATTATTATATATCCATATCAATGACCTATCATATCGTAAATATCATGTTTCTTTTATATATATTATACTTCTACTTTATATTCTCTCTCACCTCATCTATAATACTCACTCACTATATTTTTCTCTCTCCTCTCTCTCTCTCAAAATCTCTTTTTTTTTAATACACGTAAACTCTCTTATATGGTATATAATATATATATACCCTATATTATATATATATATATACAAGTAGGTAACTAATAAGAATCAGGTGTTGACAAAAGATTCAATGACAAGAGAGGCATAAGTCAAAGGAGCTCTCTAGAATATTTTGCCTTGCCTTCTTCGTACGAGAGTGAACTGTTGAATGACACAATTAACTAAAAACGAAGATATATAACCGTTTTAATATCTGTAAATCTTAGGAATAATAATGTATATAGAGAGTGGTTTGAAATTTCACTAAGAGGAAATTGGATTAAGAATCTTTGAACATCTATATTTGTTTAATATATGTAAACAGGATGCGTACGAAATTTCAGTTGAAAAAATATAATAAGAGGATGAGAAGAAATAGTACAAATACGTATACACGAGTGACTGTATATATATTACCTAGTCTCATACTGTATACTATCCATTTTTCTATCGCATCGCCAAAGTAATCTGTATATATATATTCACTCACTAATTATCAAAGTATATATATATTAATTTATATATAAGTATATTTATTTTATAAATATATAGATATATATATAATATATATATATAGCGTATATATAATCGATATTGTTATATATTAAATATAATGCTTATTATAGAAAGTGAGCCATAACGTGAGCATATATAAAGCCATATAATATAATTATATCTATCTATATATTCTATAAATCCATAGTCGATGGTTATATTAATAAATATCTTGCGTGAGTACTGAGTTATATATCATTATCATTCATCTTCATCTTCCGCCTAATTATATATATATATATAAATTAGCGTGTGGGTCCTCGGTAAATATTATATAATTATGTATAAATAACTATTTATATATATATTATACCTATTTTGAGAAGCCAAATACGCATGCAGAACTATTTACTAAGTATAATGAGCGGCTATCCATTCCTCGGATAGTCCATACTAACAAACATCTTACACTTTTGCGATTAATATGTTAAGTATTTATTTAAATCTTAAGAGAAATCATGATTTGGAAAGATTTCTAAATGAGCACTTCTTACTTTCTAAAGAAGATAATTTACTTGTATATTTTGCTCAATTTAACTTCTCCAATATTTATATAAATTTTCCATCTTGAAATATAAAAATCTAAATAATATTTTAGCAATTAGCCTCGATAGTCTTTTAATTTCAATCTATATAAATAAATTGTTACACATTCTCCATCCTGCTTTAATTGCCCTTTCTTCAATCTTTAGCATTTCAATTTGGATGGTGTAGACTCTATTATTAATATCGAATGGCTTTTTCTTAATATGGCTTTTCAATTTGCTAATTGTTTCTGTAATATCTGTAGGTGTTACGTCAAATCCTCTAAAATTCGTGCAGAACTTTGGTTAATCCAACTATTTCGTAATGAAGAGTTTCGATTTGAATTTCCTCTTCGTCATCTGATTCAACAAGCATTCGGTTACGTTCTTCTTTAAGAATTTCTTCATCTGCAACAATAACATTTCTTCATGAAAGTTAGTATACTCATTGAGCGTGAGTTAATGATGACCAGGTTTATTTATTTTCAAGATTTAGTGTTGTCAACATAATTGATGGTTGAAGAGAAAAATTTATCAGCATAGATTTATTCCATAATTAGTGTTGTAAAAACAAGCTTTTGGAACAATCTATATTTCCACAGCTTTCACTCGTCTTAAAATATATCATAATTTATGATAACGCCTGGATCTTCTCCATAACTTTTTTTATATCTCGAAATTATACGTTAATTACATACTGCATTTCTTTTAAAGCACTTTTTAGTACATTATATCTATCATTAACTAGAATAATATCACGGGAATTAAACATAAGCTTATTAATTTGATATTCTTCCAGAGCTTCATTCTGTGAACGAGATCCCACATCTGAGTCAAATTTTAATTTTGTAAATTCACACATTCACTTCCAAAAAAATTTCTCAGAATACAGAAGTGAAATTATTACGTAAACATCAAACGTACGAGCAAGGGATGTGAGTAATTATATTGAATATTTTCCAATTTTTCTTTATTTTCCAATAAATAGAATTCTTTTGTTTAAAAGGGCCACGTTCCCAATATGAGTTCGTTCAGTGCCGGTTCCTGGAGGTGCCTTGGTACATTATTGCATTTTTGCTTGTCAATGCCCCGTAAGAGTGCCTGACGTTGAGATTCGTCGAACGGCCTAAACATTAAAGCCGAGAGTGCCAATTGATCAATGGAATACACGTAATACTCAAATAAAAGCGTGTGTAAAATTCTAGGTTCACAACCTGTTTCATATTATTGTTTTTAATTACACGTCGTTGCTTGTATGTTGATAATCTTGTAAGGTAATCTGGAGGAGTATTTGTTTCTTCTACTTCTACTATATATTTCTTCAAAGGAACTTCTCTTACCTCTTGAAGGGCTTTCAAAGGCATGCATATAAGATACAAAATAAGCTTTTGACTCTATTACCGTATATTTTTGATTCCTTTTCAACTGAAAAGGTTCAGTTTCAAGTTTTACTGCAATAAGATGATTTTGAAGTTTGTCCCTACCAAAAATTGTCGCTACAATCAGTGTTTCGAAATCATCAGAGCTAATACATAATATGTTACCGTACATCAATCTTTTCGAATTTTCAATATTCAAACCTTTAGGCAAATTAAGCTTTAAATAATATACAAAATCATTTTTCTTTCTATAGCAGTCGAGTCCACCATCACATTCTGGTACATTCTCGCATCCTTATATTTTGTTTTATTATGAAATTTTTTATATTCTTGAACACCTAACCTTAGAGGACGAATAAAATCCTCCTTTAACAGCCTAAACTGAACATCTAAATAATGATTGGAATCTTTGTATCTCCCGTGAACTTTATTTGGTCTAAGAAATGGTCTGTGTAAAACATTTAATTCAGAACATGTAGGAATTATATCATGGTCTCTAAAATCGTCGGGAGGTTCCTCCCCATTTACGTAATTAAGATCAGTTGCTTTCTGAGCAAGAATCAAACTTGAACGTGTTTCTTTCATTTGAGTTTGTATATTATCAAATATTTGAACAAGACTATCAGCAAATATTAATTTTTCACTTTGTAACTGAATTACAACTCCACGACAAAGATCAACTAAATTTACTAATATTGGAAAAGCATTATTCGGGGAGAGCCTAATAAACTGGGCAATAATTGATCCAATTATGGGTAGATACTCCTTGGCGAAGAGGAGTCTTAAATTTCATATCAGATACACAAAACTCATCAAATTTTGGCAAAAGTTTACGTTTTCGAAAGTTATAAAAAGTAAATCGAATTTGCGCCTTCATCGTTGGCTCTTGAGGAAAGAGATTTCTCCAATAATTTTATCACTAAAACAATTTTGGATACTTTTAAATCTGCATCGTTTAAAGATAACCCAAATTTAGATTCTCTTAAATCTGCATCGTTTAAAAACACTTCATATCCAGAATTTTTCTGAAGTAATTCAACGGCTATCATATATGGTTCTTTCTGTAGTATATTTTCCATAAATTTAATTTTGCTAGCAGCATCAGTTGGGGTTCGCTTATCTCACAAAAAAGTAAGACGACGACGCTTTTGGTCGAATGTATGTGATTTGGAGGAATTCAAAATAATACCTAGCACCTCTGCCTCTCTGTCTGTACGGAGGACGTTGTATAACATTTTGAATCTGAAAAGCTCGCATTGGAGAACTTCCTCTTTGAGATGCTGATCGATTTTGTGAAAATAATTTCCCTCTCCCATGACTGGATTGTCTTGGGTAATTTTGTGGAAGTCCGGCGTTCATTTTAGGCCATTCCCACATAAAGATTGATACTTTTAAAAAATGTGAATTATTAGATGCTGAAAGAAAAATTTGGAAAGTATATATATATATATATATATACCCTATATATCCATAATATATATATACTGATTTAGTACGTTATCGAAGCGATATGCTTAATAAAAAGCTACCTCGATACTCTTACGTGAAGTAATAATGACCTCTAGATTAATGAATAATAAAGGTCTAGACTATATATGGTTTTTGTTATTATAACTTTATAAAATCAGTGCTTAGCGTACTTGACTAATCAGAACCGTATATACGTATTAAACAACTATCCGCGATAGTACTAACACTCATAAAACTCACACGTTGCTGCCTTCCACATCCCTTTTATGAGAAGCAGCTGCCCCAATAGGTAATCCGTCACAACGGGCACGGTAGACTTGTAGATACCTCCTGGGATATACCGCATATATCAGGTTATATATTCTAGCGTGTTTTATATATATATAATAATATATAATATATATATATTTTATATAACTTATATTGTGATATATAATTTAGTAACCTATGAGTATGTATTTTATTGATTATAGTATGCAGATTATATTATATATGGAATATATATATATATAATTATATATAGACAGATAATCTATATGAAATGTGTATCGACGTTCATTACTACGCTATCATTGTATACATCCGTATAAAATATATAATATATAACTATGTAAAATGATCAACGACTATAATGACACTTAATGACGACGATATAATGTGCTCGGAATTGAAATTTATAGAGAACGAAGACTGTCACGAGGACTACGGAAAAACACCTGAAATAATATATAATTATATAAATAATTGAATGATATATATATATATACTATACATATATATAATACTAATATATAGGTATATATAATATACTATAATATAATAATATATATATCTAAATATACAATATATATATATAATAATATAAGTAAATATAATAGTATAATAATCACATATAAAATATTATTAATTACATAGTTAACTGAAAAGTTTTGTAATTAAAATTCTTTATGTGTGATAATTTAAATAAATAATACTCCTTACATATAATAATATAAAATGAA
>JABUQX010120740.1:0-17935 GCA_015478945.1 Trachelipus rathkii | reverse complement strand
ATATATAATAGTATATATAATATCATATAATATTATATAATATTATATATATAATATATATATACTGATATATATAGTGTGTGCTATATTGATCAATCTGTTTATTTATCAGCTTGTTTCTTGAGCTGGATTTTCGTGGGTTAAAATCGTTTCTCCCTACTATACATTATTGTTGTGTTAGCTACTGCTCCCTAAACGGAACAGATTTTCACGCTTTTTTTGAATACCTTACTCTTCTCATGAAACTCTTTCATAATTATCATTAAAATACTGGCATCATTCTGTTTTGTGAATTTCAATGTACATCAACTGAGTGTTTGGGCTCCTGCTCATAATGATCGAGAGGGGAGGAGGCATGAAACATTCGTATTTCTGCAACGATCTGGACAGATAATAAAGGATCTGCATACTATCCCGGATAGCCAAAATAAATTTTGGAACACTTTTGATGTGCCTTAACACTATTCGATCTTCTCGCTATAAATACCCTTTTTCCCCTCCTTTGGTGACCAGAGTATTATAACTATTAAATTAATAATGCTTTTCTCAGTATATACATGGCCGCCAAACGTACTTTTCCTGCACTGTTAATACGGGCTATTTGGATGATCGTTGCGTCGTTTTCCTTTGCAAATATGCCTTGGAGTGAGTCTTGCTTTGACTCGGAGGGATGCCTCGGTCACGCTGAAAAGGTGGCTAGCCGTAATTCGTCGAGGGTATGACGGGTTCATTGCCCTCTCTACCTGAATCTTTTTCTTGCTCATTTAAATACATGATCGATGGCGCTTACTTTCATACTATATACGGAATAGGAACAATGGTAATCGGGAATAAAAACTCTTCGTTCCCTATCCTCTTAGTCATTTCATCCATGCTCTGAATCATTGAATGGTTATTATTCATACGGGATAAGCGCGCTTTCAGTAAGCGAAAGTGCACTGACTCCGTTCCTTTACCTGACAAATTTTTTCTGGCTGTGCCAAAAATATCTTCTAAAACTTTTGTAATCGGCCTTTCCTCACTTATCGCTCTGACGTTTCTGTAGCTAACTCTCCCAACTGAAAAGGCTAAATCTCTTCGGCCTCCTTTTTTCATTTAATTCTACCCTGGATGATTTCGTCCACCCCCTCCTCTTCTTCCTCTCCCTCTTCTTCTCCGCGATTACGCATGATCGGGTGCATGGATTCTTGAGATACTATGAGTGTCAGAGGCTATGGCCGCGGAATGGTATTCCTCCGTTTTTAAGTAGGGAGGGTGCTTCCGGAAGATTGGCCCCTGTCCTCGTTCACTCTCCTCTCTATGCTGAATACTAGTACAGTTGCCTCAGGTGCTGGACAGCGCGGTATGTCAGCCAAGTCCCGAAAGAAGGGCACCGCTCTGATCTTGCCAATATCGTGCCATAGCTCTCACTTGTATCTATCAAGACTTTGAAACTCTTCTTAACTCTCATTTCTGGATCATCTGGAGTCTCATTCCCTTCTTTCAGACATTCAGTATGGTTTCGACGCTCGGGTCAACTGGTGACATACTATTACATTACTGATTTTATGGTCTTCTGCCGTAGGAAGTCTTGGTGGTGGCACTCGATATATCAAAAGGCTTTTGATCGCGTATGGCATGCGTCGCTCACTACTCTAAGCTCCTTCCTTTGGGTTTCCTCCTTCTCTTTGCTTACTCTTGTCTAGTTTTTTCTCCGATCGCTCTATATCAGCACTCGTTGATGGAGCGTCCTTTTACTCTTTTCCTATTAACTGTGGTTTTCCGCAAGGTTCTGTTCTATCACCTACTTTATTCTTACTTTTCATAAACGATCTCACCAGCTCTACTTCCAACTCTTTTCAATCTTAGTTGCCGATGACTAACTCTCATCTCCACTCTTTTCAAATCTGCTCCCTCTTTGATCTAGAGTTGCTCTCGTCTTCCTTCCGATTCTATTCTTTCCGACCTGGATGGGATTTCCGGTGGGGCCGCCACAACATAGTTCCAATCTCTTTGAAACTTACTTCTTTACATCTCCTCTCAAAAACAACTCCGTCACTTTCCTATTTGTTTTCGACGGTTCTACACCGTCACCTTGTTTGACAACAGTACACTTCTTTGTCTGAACTAACAAAAATTATCTTGGAAACCTCATATATATATAACGGTCTAAGGTGGCCTCAAAGAACTGGGAGTTCTGTTCAGGTTTGCGGAGGAAGTTTTTTCTTCTGCACAGCTACTCCAGTTATATAAGGGCCTTATTGACCTTGTTTGGAGTACTGTTCTCACATCTGGGGGGGGGGGCTCCGGTCCAAGCCTGTCTATAGAAGAGTTGAAGTCTAAGAGCTCGAGACTAATTAATGTCCCCTACTTTCCTAACAACATCGACTCTATTCTGCACGTGACGTTGGCGCACTATCTCTTTCTATAGTACTACAACGGTTGATGCTCAGAGGATTGGCCACTCGTCATTCCACTTTCCATTTGCGTTCGCCCTCGCATACAGGAGGGGTGCATGCTCTGCTTCTCGCAATGAATTTTTGCGTGAGCATTGAAATATCCAGACCTGTTCGTTGTTTTCCTTCTTTCCAACCACCTTTTTTTCTTTGTGGAACTCCTTGCCTATTCTTCTGTTTTTTCCTACTGTATTTAATCTTACTCTCTCTAAAACCCACGTCTGGCACACCTGAGAGATTTGGTTAGGTTGTTGGCTTGGGTGGCGCGTTTCTGTAGTTTATTTCCTGCCGCCTCCTTGAAGAGGGCTCAGCCCGTGAGTGTTAATCTGGAAAAAATATATATATAATATAGTATAATATAATAATAATATACTATATATTATCTGTTTTTTAATGATATATATAATATAGTATAATTTATTATATATATATATATTATAATATATATATTAATATTATAAGAGAAACTTTATTGCTAGATACGACATTCGCTGATAATACATATAAAAAAAGGGATAACTTTAAGTTTTAAACAAAATATGTGAAAATTATCTCGTTGTTCTAATTTTATTATTTCTAATTATGCTCCTCCCTTCCCTTGAATGAGTTATAGTGGTGTGCTATATATATGATATATCTTATATATAATATATATATAGTATATATATAATATATATATAATTATATATTATATATATATATAAATATACTTATTAGTATATATATATATATATATATAATATATATATTTTCTATTAATATATGTAATAAATATAAAAAAAAGTTAAATTTCACATAAACATCAAAATATAATATATAATATATACTATATATATATACTATAAGTTTAATAGTATATATATATATACTATATATAATATATATAAATAATAAATATATATATATATATATATAATTTTATCGTATATATATCATATAATATATAAATATATATATATATATAAGTATATAATATATATATATTACGGCATAGTGTATTACACGATGGTTGGTGTTCAGTATGATTTTGAAATATATATATAAGTATATAATATATAATATAAATTATATATATATAATATATATAAATTAAATATAATATATATATAAATATATAAATATACTATATAAGTATATAATATATATATTTATATATATCTATACCATATAATATATATGTAAAATATATATATAGTAATTTTTCTACCTGTTTACAGAGACAAATTATATATATAAGTATATATATATTAATATATATTATATATATAATATTATATATATATATATATATATAATATATATATATATATTTTATATAGATAGATAGATCAGATTAGATAGATAGATAGATAGATAGACTGATAGATAGATAGATGATAGATAAAGGAAAGAAGAGATGTAAGAGTAGATAGAGAGATAGAGGTAGAGCGTTAGCGTAGTTATAAAGGGCGAGAGATGGCATAGATGTATAGAGTCTTGGCGGAAATAGACTTAGATAGATGAAATAGATAGATAGATTAGATAAATAATTTAAATATTGATTGAAAAGATATGTGTTGCTTCCTATAAAAATATGATAGTAAATATTAGATAGATAGATTAGATAGATAGATAGTAGAGTAGATGTAGATAGATAGATAGATAGATAGATTAGATAGATAGATAGGTAGATAGGAAGTAAATTCTTCTAATGATAAAAAAGATATAGTGTTTTTTTATTTATGAAGTATTTCCAGTCTTCTTTCTTTAGTTAAAAATTTTGCAATTTCTAAATCATAAAAATTATCTTTTAATTTTAATTTCTGTAGCATCTCTTTTTCAATAGCAATTAAACTTAAGCTTGTTAGACGATCTTGGGTTTGACTGCTTCTACAATATGTATGAATTCGTTTTAATTAAAACAGAAAATGACCGTTCTACTGAGCTGGTTGTACTAGGAATTTTCAAAATTAGTTCAGGTAGTTTATAAATTTCTTTTATACCAGGTATAAGGTCATTACTCTTCACAAATTTTAAAATTTCAAGGACGGGTTTATCGTAGAGTTCAGGATTAACGTAAAGTACAGTCAGTTCACTTTTATGTAAAATGAAGTCGAATGTTGTTCCGTAAGTGCAATCAGCTATATTACCACAAATATAAAACACATAACATTAATAGTAAATAAATGGTAAAAGTAGTGCAGAGGGGTGTCACCCCAATTTTAATAAAAATCACAGGATATACTCTAAAAATAATAGGGAAGATAATGAAAACGAAAATCGGCGCTCTCTCTTTAGGAAAAAAAATTACAGACTCTCAAAGATGATAAAAATCTCATAGGATTTTCTTATACTCTAAAAAATAATAATGAAGCTTAACAAAAACGAAAATGATTTAAGTATTTAGGAAAAAAGGTTACAACCTCTCAAAGTTCAAAATTTTCCCATAGGCTTTCTTATAAAAAAAATTAGTGGGCATTGTGCTCATTTTAGGGGCCATCCTAAGTTCAGTATGAATACGAATTTGTTAAGTATAATTAGAAGATTTCTACGTGGTATGCCTAAACAAAAATCTATAACCTGAATAGGGGCCTGAAATGAGGACCTAATTGAAATGGATCAAAAATGAAAAGTCAATCGGAGTTTTAACAACTTTGAGAGGCTGTAACTTTTTTTCCTAAAGAGAGCCCGATTTTCGTTTTCATTATTATTTTTTTAGAGTATATCCTGTGATTTTTATAAAAATCGGGGGTGACACCCCTCTGCACTACTATAATCAAATAAATAAATGTATAATTATGAATTACTGAAAAACTATCAATTAATAAAGGAAACGTAAAAATTCCACGCACTTTCTTATTAGAACCATAGCAAATACGAGTTTGTTTTTGCAATTTGCTCTGAATAGTTTATTCACATGGTAGGCTGACTCGGAATAGCAATAATATTTATGTATTTGTTACTCTAAAATGTGAAGAAACCCTACAAAAGTAATTTTATAATTAGCACAATTAATCATGATTCAAAATGCAAAATTAATTTGTTAATAATTTTTGTAGTAATAATATAAAGGAAAATACTATCATGTTCCGTAGAATGATTATCAGAGAGATATCGTACACGTGGCTGGTGTATAACTAAAAATCTACATTAGTATATATTACGTAATATATATATATATATATATATATAATATATATTATATAGATATATATTAATATATATTACATATATAGATATATATATATATATATATATATTATAATATATATTACTATATATATATATATATACTAAAATATATATAAAAAATCTGGGCGCCAGCTCAAAACCTGTGCTACGATTTGAGGGTACAACTCTTACGTATTCCAAGAATACAAATAATGATAGAGAGAGCGTGCGTGAAATAGCATTGACACAATGGGAAATAAGGCGTTGAAATTGGAAGCGTACATGAAAAGATTTCTTTTCTGATACGGTACTATAAAAAATAAGCGAATGGGAAGTTTGAAAGCATTTAATTTTTAAATATTTTATTGAATAATTGTGTACAAAACTATCTTCATTTGAACAAATATTCACTTATATCTAAAGTGTAATAAACAAAGTAATCAGCTTTTTATTAGGGTGTGCGGCGCATACCTAGCACCTATGGAGGAAACGCCCCTGTTAATTAGCTTTTAGTTTGAAAACTCATTATGTTATTTTCACAATCATACCACATTTACACTAATTATAGAATAATAATGTACCTTCTATTTACTGATGAATTGGATTTCAGAAGTAGCTGAGCTTAGGGTGGTGGCTTAGGTATTACTCAGGTTGTAGGGGTGCCTTTACTCTATTATTATTTGTGAAACTTGCTTGAAGATGTTATTTACTCTTATTAAGCTTGGGTTTCACATCAATGTAAATTCTTCCTTGTGAAACCCTGGCTATGGCTTCTTCATTAGTTATGGCTTTTAAGGATTCAGCTTGAAGATTGGTAACTCTCATCAAATGGCTAAAAAATTCCTTAATTAATTTCTTCTTTTGAATTCTTAGCTTTTGTAGAGTTTTTCGTTGTTCTACGGTCTCTTCTTTAGCTTCCTTATATTGCTCAAAGATTGCTTGAAGAATTTGTCAAATGCTTGGAGTTCAATTCTGTACTTTGCCATTTCTTTTCAATTAACTTAGACAAAGTCAGTTTTTGTTGCTTCAATATTTTGTGTGAGTATCTGCAATAATTGTGTACTTTGCTTGCAATATCTATTTTTCTGTTTTTTACTTAATATTTGGTTTTCTTTAGCCTTTTCTCTATTTGCAAGCCCTCTTCTTACCGAATCTTTTATTATGCTTTCCTCGGCATTTTTCTTATCAATTGCAACAAATTTTGCTTTCTTCACTTGTAATATATTGGTAAATTTTAATAAATCCACAGTGGTTCATATAGTATGGTTTCCTTTTAACTTTTTCTTAGCTGTATGTTTATATATATATATATATATATATATATATATATATATATATATATATATATATATATATATATTATATATATATATATATATATATATATATATATATATATATATATATATATATATTAATAGAAAATATAACATATTCCCCTTCTTGCTAAGAATATTAAGTTTTCTTATTATTCTTAGTTTCCTTAGTTTATAATTCTCTTGTCATCTTACTACAGTCCAGCACTTTCTCTCAGCAAGATCAATTTTGTGATTGGTCTTTTCAAGACTGTTGTACTCAAAGTATTTTTGTCTTTATTTATTTTTACATTTACAATTCTTACTCTGTTTGAGTCATCTTTATAAATTTTCCCTATCTTTCCTAAGTTCCACATATTTCTTGGTTTGAAGTCATCTATTAAAAAGAACTAAATCTCCCACTTTGTGTGATTCTCTTTCTGCTATCCATTTACTTCTTTTCTGCAATAAAGGCACTTATTCTTTAATCCATCTTTTCCAAAATAAGTCAGCAAGATACTGAACTTGTTCCCATTTTTCATATAAGTAACAATCTTTATCTTGAAATAATCCTGGAGGAAATGTTATATTGCTTTTAAGAGTTAGTAGATGATTTGTGGTTAAAGTTTCTAAATTTTCTATATCGTTGGAAACTTCTGTCATTGATCGGTTATTTATAATGAATTCTATTTCACAGAACAAAGTGTTCAAGTTATCATCTGTCAACCTTATTGGCTGTTCTAAGAGTGAAGCCTGCAATATGTTTCTTACAGTTCTAATATGTCTTTCAAAATGACCTCCTTAATGAGAAGAATGAGGGGGTTGGAATATCTACTGTATTTCTTTTTTATCAATAAATTTATTTACTTGCTTATTATTCCAATTTCTAATTTGTTCCTTCAATTCTTTATTTCTTTTAACAAAATTAGTTCCATTATCTGATAGGATCAATTTCACATTACCTCTGCGGCTGATAAATCTTCTGAGAGCCTTGATAAAGGCATCAGTTTAATGAATATAACATTTCTAGATGTATTGCTCTACTACTTAAACATGAGAATATTAATCCATATCTTTTTTCTCTTATTTTTCCTTTTCCTCTTATAACTAGAAATGGACCAAAGGCATATCTATCCCAATGCTTGTAAAGGGTGTTATGTCACATTCAAATCTATCACTGGGCAAATCTCCCATCAACTGCTGAATTGGTCTGGTGTGAAGCTTTCTACAAATTATGCAGTCTTTCAGAATCTTTTTAATACTTCTGTTTGTCGCAATAATATAGTACTATTCTCTCAAAGCATTTAAAACTTTGTTTTCCCAAATGTCCATTACCTATATGGTAATGTCTTATTATATGCACTGTGACATGGTTATTTGACAAGATAATTGGATGTTTAAAATCATATGATACATCGCTTAGGTTTATATTCCTCCCACCTACTCTTATAATTCCTTCATCGTTTAAGAATGTTAGAAATTTTGCTAAAATGTGCCTTTTTGGTAAAATCTCTCTTTTTTATTTTGTATTTTTTTATCATGAAACTCCTTATCTTGTACATATTTGTAAAAAGCTTTTTCGGCATTTTTTAATTCAGAGATTGTCATAGGATCTTTATTCCAGTTTTTCTTCTGCAAACTTTCTTTAACTCTTAAAATCCATGTTATTCTTACTTTTAGTTTCATCCAGTCTGACACAGAATGTAGCAGTTTGTCTTTTGCACTTTCTTGCAATTGTATAGCCATTACAGGTTTATTTTTTATAATTTCCTCATTTACATCATTTAATTAATGTTCCATATCTTGCTTTGAGCTTTGTCTTTATACAAAAACTCTGGACCAGTTCACCACTGTTTGTTGTTCAAAATATCATTAACAGATATACCTTTACTTGCTATATCAGCTATATTCAGCTTCCTTGGCACATAATTCCATTGACCTGTATTTGTTTGTGACCTTATATAGGACACCCTATTATGTACAAATCTTTTAAATCTCTGACTCATTTCTTATATATTGCAGTACACTCTCACTATCTATCCAAAAATATTCATTGTTTATGTTCATATCTAATTCATCCTTTAAAATTTGGTGGATGTTAACAGCTAATTTTGCTGCAGCTAATTCTATCTAATGATGGTTAACATCACATTTTTATTTAATGCTATCAATCTGGTTTTAGATAATACTAAATATTTATTTTATTCTCTCCAATAAATCTTATATAAACTACTGCAGCATATGCAATTTTTGAACCGTCTGGAAAAATAATGTAGTTTAATATTTTTACACTTTAAACAATTTGGATTATATGGCCTAGAAATTTGAAAATCATTTAACTTGTGAACATCACTTAGCCATTTTATGTAACTTTTTTTTATATCTGATGGGATTTGTTCATCCCAATTAATATTTTTATCACATAATCTTTAAAATATTTTCTTTGCTACCACAAGAACTAGACTAACAAATCCCAGTGGACATATATGGAAAATATGCAGCCAAGGATTCCTCTCTTTGTTAATTCTTTATGCTGTTTGTCTACTCTAGCTTTTATTAAATCATTTTCTGGGTCCCAACTTAAACCTAATACTTTTTGTGAAGGAAGTTTATCAAAGGATAAGTTTATTTCTTTAAAATCTTTGCTCAAATCTTGTTTATCAATATTTTCTAAAGAAAATTCCCTGAATGGTGTTTTTTGCTAAATCACTAAATTTTTCTGCTTCACTTACCTTTGCAGTTTGCTTCAAAACATAATTTGCTATTGAAGGGGAGCTCGCAATTCCAAGTATGTGAACTTTAGCTCTATATTCCTCTGGCGTTTTATCTAAATTACCATTTGGAAACCATAAGAGGCGCTGATAATCTTTATCTTTATCAAGTACCTGTATTTGAAAAAACATTTTCTCAATATCTGCTATGAAGGCATATTTCTCTTTTCTAAATCTTAAAAGTATGCCTTGTAAATTAGAAATTTATCAGGACCTGTAAGTAAACTATTTTTTAAAGAAATACTATTAGATGGTAAAGCTGTATTAAACATTACTCTCAATTTTTTCTTTTGTGGGCGAATAACACTTTGATGGGTCAAATAAAATCTTTCATTGTTTAAAAGTTCATGTTTCTCAACCTTTTCTGCAAAATTAAGCTTTAGCATTTCTTCTATATTATCACTATACTATGCAAAATATTCCTTGTCTTTCAAAAATTTACTTATTAATGAGTACATTCTTGCTAAAGCTTGATTTTTGTTATTAGGAAAATGCTGATTTTCCTTTTTGAATGGTAAACCAACTTGAAATTTACTTGTGGTTGTTCTTTGCAATGTATTTTCAATCTTTTCTTTCCACTTTAGATCTTCTACACTGTCACAAACTTGTTCTTGATTCTTCTCAGAAAACTCTCTCATAACATACTTTTCCAGTGAATTATCATATTTTTCTTGTATTATCTGTGTTTTGTTACATCTTAAGCTCATGAATGCTGTTATACCATCTGGTGTTGATCCTTGCAATGACCAACCAAAAGGATACTTAACAGCAAAAGGATAATTATAATGACCTTCTACTACTTCTATGGGCTTTAACAATTTACTTTGGTTCATTCCTATTAACAATCATATCTTTAATTCAAGAAAGTTTAAGGGCACATGACTCAAATATTCTAATCCATTTATATCTTTTTTATAGATGGAGATTCTTGTATTTTGAAGGGCCAATTTTTCTTGCCGAATATATTATTCATAGTTTCAGATTTCCTCATTTCAATATGATAAATTTCTAGGTTATTTAGAATGTATATATTTTTTTTATTTTGTCCATACATTGTTCTTATATCTATATCTTTAAGAGCTTTCATATACTGCATACCTAATTCTGTAGCTAAATTTAAATCCATGAAAAATGCAGAAGAATATGTGTCTAAACCCATGTATGTTTCAATCACTTTATCTTTACCTTTGAGTTTAATTTTAACTGGCACCGCAACAAATGATAACTTTCTATTGCTTACATTTGTCTGGAAGTTTTTTAAAATATTACTTTCTGACTCTTTTGACTCTGGTTTATCTACTAAATTTACAGTGAGTGTTGTTGGTGAAAAGTTTGAGCTGTTTTTCTCTTTCTTTGAACTTAAATTTGTTTTTCTTTATCATCTCTATGCAGAAGAAATGTTAGATGTTCCTCATTACATCTTTCACACTTTTCTAGTCTTTTACAATTACTACTAAAATGATTGGATTTGAGGCACTTAAAACATAATTTCTTGTTTTTAATGAACTTTATTTCATCTTTGCTTTGTTTTTCCAGAATTTTGCATTTAATTATACTATGATTGTTCTTTCTGCAAAAGTTACAAAGCTGATATTTATTATTATTTATTATTATTATTATTATTATGTATGTGTGTGTGGTGTGTGTGTGTGTGTGTATTATTATTATTATTATTATTATTATTATTATTATTATTATTATTATTATTTCATTTCTTATTATTATTATTATTATTATTATTATTATTATTATTATTATTATTATTATTATTATTATTATTATTATTATTATTATTATTATTATTATTATTATTATTATTATTATTATTATTATTACATGTTATTATTATTACTACCACCTTATTATATTATTATTATTATTATTATTATTATTATTATTATTATTACGGTCATTATTATTTTCTTTTGTATAAAATGACTTACCTTGTAATTTTGTTTGTTTTGGTATGGCACCTAATACACCAAATAAAAGGGTGCTCATGATCCTTGCTTTTTTTTCAACAAATTCCGAGAACATACTAAAATTTATGCATTTATTTTGTTCGTAGTTTTCATCAACTTTTTTTCTCCATTTATCACGCTGTTTATAGGGAATTTTTTTTTTAACTATTCTGTAAATAGCACCAGTAGAATTTAATTCATTTAAAGGTGAAACATTTATCATGGCATTATTAATAGCATTTAAAAACAAAGAAAATTCTGCCATAGCAAACCCATCTTCATTCTTAATATCGTTCCAATCCTCTAACTTTTTTCAAATATGTATTAGCAATAAACTTGTTCATTTCCATATTGTTTTTCAAGTAATTCCACTGCCTTTTTATAACTTATATTTTCATCCATATGCAAACAGCTTCTCACTATGCTTTGTGCTCGAGTCTCAGTGTACTTAATTAAATAATAAAGTTTGTTCATTTCATTTTCACATTTCTCTTCTATATTGGTTTTGAAAGCTAGAATAAAATCTTTAAATTTGGTTGGATCCTTTCCTGAAAACTCCTCATTCTCACATATTGGTAGGGGATTCTTATTGCTTATTTCTAACTCTTCTTTAGTTTGTATCCCTCATTATTATTCTTAACTCTACTTTTCATTTTAGTTTCAAAAAAATCTACATTATTATTTGCATTTTTTACCGAAGTATCACAAATACTGAAAACTGATCTTTCCAGCTTTTGCTCGATTTTTATCAAACTTTGCTCTAAGTTTTTTATGTAACTACTATGACGGTTCACATCTAAATTTTCTTGTTCCCTTTTTTGGCCAAGTATTCTTGGCACTCTTGTAATTTTTCTTTATTTCTTTCTATATCATGTGCCAAAGATTTTGTTATTGAACTTTTTGAACCTTATGAACTAGATTTACTTTCTTTACTCGCGTTAGTTGCAATATTACTTACACTATCTTGTGACCTAATTTTTGGTTCGTACTTACTCATATATTTTGAAATGTCAGCTTTCAAATCATTATATGGCTCTAATTTTAATGTAAGCCACTTTCTATTTATCTCAGTGCTGAGATCTTGTCAATTCACTACAGATTTTTGTGCTTCGACTTTGATCTAATGAAGCTCATCCAGCTGAGTCTCCATAAACTTAGACTATTTCACGTTTACAAAGCATCGCCGCAATTATACCTTGTAATTCGGTTTACATCTATAAGTCACTGCATCAAGTTTCCCTGAAGACATTCTTAAACCTCCTTCAGTTATTTTAGTTACATCTATTTTAGCCATTTTCTTTGACTTTAGTTTGATTTGGGTCATATTTATTTATTTATTTTTATTAAAAACTAAACTTAAAAACTCATCACTCCACTATTTAATATAAAAAAAATAAAGACGATGTTATTACAACACAATTATATATATAGATAAATTTTTATATTTCGTACATATAAGTTTACCTGCATATATTTTTTATTTATTTTATTGTTTTTATATGATATTCTTAAAATCCTTTACTACTTTTATTTGACCTGACCATTCTATTACATCTAAACAGCTACATTCATCTTTACTCTGAATTTTTCATTCTCAAGGAATCTTCTTAAATAGAAGAACTTTGTTAAATCATACTCAGTGTGAATAGGACGCAGTTCAATATATTCTTTTATTCGAACATAGCCGTAATATACGAACAGGTTCTGATAAAAAATAAATAAATAAATAAATAAATAAATAAATATATATATATATATTATATATATTATATATATATATATATATAAGATATATTATATATATATTAATATTATATTATATATATATATATATAATTATATATATTTATAAAAAATAATAAAAAATCTAACAAATACTAAATAAAAAAAAAAAAAGATATATGATAATAAAAAATAAAATAATTATGCATGTTAAAAATATTAATAAAAAAAATAATAGGTGTGGAGTTTGTTGACCTTTTTTTATATTTTTTTCCTTTTATGGCTTTACTTTGAAACCAATAGTAACTTTCACAATCATCCCACAATGTATTGCCAACTAGTTAAACTAATAATGTACTCTATTTACTGGATGAATTGGTTTTCAGAGTCACTGAGCTTAGGTGGTCGGCTTAGAAATCAGAGATTCCCAACCGCGTGTGCTCGCGCACCTATGTGTGCCCGCGGAGATCGGCAGGGGTCGCGAGTGTTCTATTAATTGTCAACATCTCTAAACATTTTAATGAAATTACTTTTCAATTTATTTTGGGCAAAAATTTTTTAAAAAGCTTTAACCTCCCTCTCTTCTGAGATAATATATAAAGTATATATCAATATATATATAGAATATATATATATTATATATAATATATCATACCATATAGTATATATATAATATAAAATATATATATTATATTATGTTGTAACTGATTTTATCCATAACTTGTTGATCAGCTTGACTTTTCTTTCATTTTGTCAGTTCTCTGGTTGAGCAGTGACATGGAGTGACCGCATCGTTCTTGCTGTTTCTCCTTGAGTTTCACCATACAATTAAATTAACAACGAATAAGTGGTCTATATATAACTTATATATATATATTAATATAATTATATAATATATATATATAGTATATATATATTATATAAATATATATACATATATAAATATATATATGATTATATATAATATAGTTATAATATATATATACTATATATATTATATGATATATCTATATATATATCTATATAATATATATATATAATATATTCCAACAGAGACTTTGTACTCAAATTTTCATAAGTAGTATCCAATAAATAAATAAATTTATTAATTTTCACCTAGGGTGATGAAGTGTGATTACAACAGTTATATTAAGTGATGCAATTCTGAGGTTAAGTTTGATGTAATAAGACAACGTAAAATTGATGAGACGCGAACTTGAACCAGCCTCTTTAAGTGAGAGTAATTGAACATTATCTTCCTTGATCTTCAACATCAAAAGAATCTTATTTTAAAGAAAGAAAACTTGATTTAGAGAGTTATTTGTTTTACGGATTTTCATAGAACAACAATGCAGATAACCACGTCCCCTGTGCTTAGTGTGTGTGGTGAAACGCTAAGCAATGAAACCATGGTCCCAAGCAAACTTAAGAGACATCTTGCTACGAGGCACCCAGGTGTATAGAAACCTGGCTCATATTTTTCAAGCTATTAGAAATCAAGATAAAGTTGTCAATAGAACGTTGAAGAGACCTTTACCACAAGTGGACGCTTGCTCCTTCGGAACTTCATTTAAATGGCCGAGCTGCTCAGCAAGAAAATAAACTCATACAAACTGAGAGGATTCATCATCCTATCCCGGCGTGCAAAATTTATGGTGAATCACCATACTTGGCAAGATGCGGAGACCAATATTTCAAGGTTCCTCTCTCAAACAATACATTACTTTTAAAATCTGAAATGTCATTAAATATAAGTGAACAAGTCATAGATAATAAAAACTTGCCATAAATTTGCTTTATAAATAGATGAAAGTAGTAATTTTACTGCAAAAAATCAGCTTCTTGGATTCTGTAGATTTATACGGTAAATATATCATGGAACAGTTTTTGTTTTGCAAAGAAGTTGGAACCCTGTACCGTGCCGATCATTTTCGCTTCCGTCTCTCCTTATCTCACATAACCATGGTCTTCATGGAAGACTTTGTGGAATAGAACTTGTGGTGCAACCTATCAATGACAGGAACTATAAGAGGATTTAGTGCGCGCTTTACAGGAATGCGCATCATTATAATAACCTCACTGCTTCTTGCACAGAGAGCCCTAGTTGGGAAATGTGGTGAGCAGTTCGCTGAAGTTTATAAATCAGGTGTGAGATGGATACATTACATTTAAATCGCGACCTTTGACAGGTAGACTCTTGAAAAATGATTGTGAATGGAAGTGCCACCATACTATCTCTAAATTAATTACATACAGAAAGTAAAGATGGTTATCTCGTGGTAAATTACTGAACCGCGTTCAACACCAATATTTAAAGAAAACTTAAAATTCATTTTGAGAACGATGAAATCATGATAATTTTCTAGGTTGCTGCAAAATGATGATTGTTGTTTACAGCTGTCATATCTGTACACTATTTTAGTTTAAACTAAATGAAGTTGATACTTCAATGCAGGGACGTACAAGAAATCAATGAGTCTTCTTCAATCCAATAAGATGAAAGGTTTCAATGAGAAGGTAGCTTCTTGGAGGGATCTGCAATAGAGCAAATTGATTTCAAATTTCCATCCCTTCTGATCTAATCGCGATACTTAAATATCACTTTTTTTAGTAAGTCACTTATCCGCTGATTCCAAAAATTGCCGCCCGCAGTAGATAAGTACTCTCCTCCACTTCCGTTAAGAATCTAGAGTGGATTGTTTCCCCATTCCATATGGCAGAGATATGCTTAAGAACTAGATTTCACAGCTACTGAAGAGACGAATTTAATGAGAGAGAGCGCTTGGTTTTTTTTTTTTTTTTCTTTTACATGAAAACTTAACTTGAGAAGGACTGACTTATCAGCGGAATGCTTTTTGGCTTTAGCATACAAAAGAGTATCCTAGCTAGTAGAAAAGCCACAAAGCGCTCCTTTTTTGCCATTTCAACATCATACTTGTGTTGACAAGCTTTCTCTCAATGTCACAATAAAATGCAAAAACAAGACAATCGGGATGGTGAATCTTGCGAACAAATATGCTGATTGCGTTATCCAACATCATACCTAACATACATATTTGTCTCAAGCATCGAAGCACAAGTTTCCCATTAATATTATTAATCGTTTCTAAACCGAAACTCCAGCTTCAAATTTTAACAGGTATATTTATAGATATTCTAAATTTAAAATCTATGTTATTATTTTATGAATTATTATTATAATTATGTATATTATATTATATATTTTAATTATTATATTGAGAATTATTATTATATTATATCAACTACCCACTACGGCGGTACATATACTTTAAATAGTGGTGCTGTGAATTTACAAATTAGGTTGGGAATCACTGGCTTAGAGGGTTATTTCCAATTTGGAAAACTCTTTATTCTATTGTAAAAGATGTTGACTATGTTATTTACTCTTATTAAGCTTGGGTTCCACCTCATCGTCATTTCTCCTTCTGAAATCCTGGCTATGGCGCTACCTTCATCTAGTTACTGTTTTTAAGGATTCAGTTGAAGGATGCTTCTAACTCTCATTAAAGTGTCTAAAAATTCCTTAATTAATTACTTCTTTTTCGAATTCTTAGCTTTTGTAGAGTTTTTCGTTGTTCTAAGGTTTCTTCTTTAGCCTCTTTATTAATAAATTTGAAATATGTTTTCATAATGCTGATTTCAAGTTTTTCATCAAAGCTTTAATAAGCAACTTAAAATTTATGTTTTTGTGTTTCAAATTTTTTGGTAATCTGCAATAAGCTTAACATTTTGTCTGCAGTATCTCCTATTTTACTATCTTTTTACATAATATTGACTTTCTTAGCCTGTTCTTCTATTTGCCAAGCCCTTTTCTTCCCGCTACCTTTATCTAGACTTTCGACTCAACAGTCTTTCTTATCAATCTGCAACAAATTTGGCCTCTTCTTCACTTGTAACTTATTTTTGTTAAATTAGTAAATCCATAGTTGTGCTCAATTGTTGCCCAAAAACCTCATTTTTTTTACATGTATCTTCTTTTTATATATATTTTATTGAAAATATAACATATAGTATTTATTTTATATAATATATATAGGATATTATATACATATTATATAATATATATTATATATTAATAAATATATATAGTATATATATATTATATATATATATATATATAATATATTATTATAATATATAATTTAAAATTAATCGAAAACAACGGAAAGATCATTTTATACTTACAAATTGACAAATATATCGTATAATTAACAATGTTTACTACTCAAGCAAATATATAATATATATATTAGCTGTATTATGATAATATATAATATATAATAAAAAAAATAAAATTTTATATATATATATAATTTATATATATATACTATATATATTAATACTACTCTATTACTTCTCGCCCATGCCACCTTAATTGAGCGCCACCTGTCCAGAAGCCGCTGCGCCTCTGGGCGGTTCATAGATCAAGGAAGAAGTTATAGAGAAATCGGCGCAGGGGCGTCGAGAGCAGGGCACCTCAGAAGAGGTGCCTATGGTTGGCATTTTGACATCTAGTGCAAGAGTGGGGCGTGACGTTTTAGTTTAATCTGTATTATTAGCACGAGCTCGGGTTACGCGCG
>JABUQX010120739.1:0-15743 GCA_015478945.1 Trachelipus rathkii | reverse complement strand
GCAGCTGTTGGAGAGAAAGTATAAAATTAAGAGATATAAGTATGTGGTCAATTTACCAATAGAGAGACGAAGTGGTTGTAATACTAGAGAGAAGACTATGCGTATGAAACATAGGTCAAAGTCGTGTTCAAAATTGGTGGGACGATCCGAATGGTGTGGGTTCTTTATTTAGTTGCTCCAGATCGTTGAGAATGCTAAAATGATTCGGCCTCCCCCACTAAATCAGTTATGAGAAAGAACCCCAAACCATTTCAGTTTTGTGACATTGAAATCCCCTAAAATAGAGGACCTCAGTATTGGATGAGAAGATGTACAGTCTCGTGAGAAAGTAGTAAGTATTCAAAAAAGCTTTTGAAAATCTGTCTGTTAAGGGAGAACAGATACAAAGCACAAGATTATTGTAGTAGAAGCAAAAAAAAGATTTTAAGCCACAGAACATCAAGTTAGGAGATTCGAGATTCTCGAGACTTACAGGAGTGTTTATATTAACATAGGCACATACTCCACCCTTTAGACGAAAATTATGAATAAGTTATAGTTGAACATATTAAACGAGTTAGAGGATGAAATTCCTAGCCATCTTGGTCTCAGACAGGAGCAAAAGGTAAGGTTAGAGTTAGAGAGTTGGTATTCCACGAAAGATAGATTGCAAGCCACGGATGTTAATAATGTTAATCTTCAGCCGCGAACTTCTGTAACAAATCAGTTCGCGGTATTGCATCACATACAAAAAACCTGTATAAGCGCCTGCATACAAAAAAAAAAACGAGACAAACGTGAAATCGGGTTAAAATTATTTGCACACTCAAAACCAAAATTAAAAACCGAAAAGGCTAAAAAGCTAAAATCGTATTTACATAAATATGTAAAAATATGAAAAATCCTAAAGTTAAAAAACACTAACGCTCACTTGCACCCCTATAAATTCGCGAATAAAAAAAAAAGTAAATAAAATTGATTTAACATTAAAACCTAAATTTAAAAGTTAAAGTGCCAAAATAATAAAAATCAAATTTTAAACACTGTGAAGACGAAATTCATAAACAGTATTAACTTTAAAATAAACCTACGGGTACAGACACTTAAAAAAAAAATAAAAAAGAAAAGAAAAAAGTTAAAACTAGGACTTATCTTTTAAAAACCTCGTACGTAGAACTTTACTAAAACGGATAAAATGTATGATATATAAATATATATAATATAAATAAATAAAAAAAGTTTGAAAAACATACACACTTCCAATTAACCACAGCAATACATAAACACAATAAATAAAAGGATACAATTATTTCACTGAGAGCACAACATTCAAGCACGTCTTCACACCACGAAACCTACCACAAAATATAAATATACTGCACAAAATATAAAAGTATGAGCCCGACTGAAGATGACAGTCCGAGGGTGTATATCTGAAAGATCGTCGAAGCACTTCGAAAATGGGTGACCGCGGCAAAAGTGAAAATGACCGCTGACGATCTTATAAATTTCTTTTCTATTGATAAATATTTAAATACGTTGCCAAAAGAGCTTGCTACTTATTTAAAGGAGAAGAATGAAAAAGATATAGATGAAATAATAGTCAGTTCTGAAAACTACTTAGAACCACATAACAGCAATTTAACGTCACTTCAGGCACTTAATCAGAGTCACGGTAGTAATAGTAGTCACAGTAGCAATAGTAATTATAAAGCGAGAAATAATGTAAGTTATCACAGAAACGATAACACCAAGACCATAAATATATTATATTAATAATATAGATATTATATATATATATAATAATAATATATATAATATATATATAATATATATAGTATATATATATTATATAATATATAATAAATATTTCATATTTATATAAAATTACGTATCACATTTATATATAAAATAAATATATATTATAAAAATATATATAATATAAATCTAATATATATATATATATATATATATATATATATATAATAATATAATATATATAATATATAATATTAATATATATCATAATATATATATATATATATATATATATATATATATATAATATATATATATATATAATATAATATATATATATTATAATATATATATATATAATATAATATATATATAATATATATATATAAATATATAGTATATATGTATATATATATATAGATATTATTTATATTTTAAAGGCAAGCTTTAATAATTTGCAAAACAACCCACGTGTTGAAAAAAATCTATTTTTGGAATTTTTAACTTTTCTGGTTGGGTTCAAATTCCAAAAAATTCATATTTTATTTGCACGATTTTAATTTTTTTAGACAATTATTAAAGTTATATATATATATATATATATATATATTATATATATATATATTAATATAATATATATATATATATAATATATATAATTATATAATATAATAATATATATATATATATATATATATATAAATATATATATATATTATATATGATATAAATATAATATATATATAATAATATATATATAATATATAATATAATATATATTATATTATAATATATATATATAATATATAGATATCATATATATATATATATATATATATATATATATATATATATATATATATATATATATATATATATATATATATATATATAATTTTTAATATAATATATATGTGTTATAAGATTATATATATAATATGAATATATATATATATATATATATATATATATATATATCTTGAGATTTGTTGAAGTTTGTTAAAATTTATGCGTGTATCAGGTGGACCAAAATTTGAAAAAATAGAACAGAAAATTTTGTGACTCGTGCGTATAGAAAAAGTGACATTTGACGTGCAGATCATTTTTAAAGTTTATCGAAATGGCATCTAATGATGAATTTATAGCTATGTGCAAAGCACTAGGAATTTCTGGTCAGGAAGCTTATAATCTCCTGAGAGAGGAACGTGCCAGAGACAGAGAATTAGCTAAAGAAGCAGAAAAGGAGGAAAAGAGATTAGCTAAAGAAGCAGAAATGGAAGAAAAGAGATTAGCCAAAGAAATGGAGGAGATAAAGCTAGCCAAATAAAAAGAGATAGAACTACAAAAGCTTCAAATGGAAAAGGAGCTGGAACAACAGAAAGTAGCTGCTGCGCTAGAGGAAAAGAAACTTGAAGCCGAGGCACAGAAAGTAAAACTTGAAGCGGTTAAAAGCGCAAGAGAATTAGAGGAGAGAATGCTTAAGATGAAATTGGATGCGGAAGACCGCTAAAGACAACATGATGCGGCAGTAACTTCTTCACAGAACTCCTCAAATACAAATAACGTTCCTTATGCTAGCAAATTTCCGAAATTAAAGCTTCCTAACTCCAACGAAAAGACCAATGATATTGAAGAATTTATTATTGTTCGAAAAGCAAGCGGAAATGAATGATGTGCCTAAAGAGAAATTTCCTTAGTGCTCGGATCATTCTTAACCGGTAAAGCAGTCCAGGTATTCAATAATTTTACGGTAGAGGAGCTTAAAAATTATGAAGACTTAAAGAGAGCATTGTTGATCAGATACAACCTCACCGAAAGTGGATACTGCACAAAATATAAAAGTATGAGAGCGACTGAAGATGACAGTCCGAAGGTGTATATCTGAAATATCGTCGAAGCACTTCGAAAATGGGTGACCGCGACAAAGTTGAAAATGACAGCCGACGATCTTCTAAATTTCTTTTTGATTGATAAATATTTGAGTACGGTACCGAAAGAGCTTGCTATCTATTTAAAAGAGAAGAATGAAAAAGATATAGATGAAATAATAGTCAGCTCTGAAAATTATTTAGAAGCACATCACATCAAGTTAACGTCATGTCACGCACGCAATCAAAGGCACGGTAATAATAATAATAGTCACAGCAGTAATAGCAATTACAAAGCGAGAAATAATGTAAGTTATCACAGAAAGATAACACCAAGACCTTTAACCAACATACATCACGACCAACTGACAACGGAGCAAAGAGCAATAATGGGAGCAACGATAGGCGAGAACACCGTCTCAGTAGGCAGTGAACCGAGGACAGTGGTCACTTCCTACAGATGTTCTAGGAGAGGGCACTTAGCTCGAGATTGCAAGATATATATATATAATATATATAATATATAATATATAATATATATATAATATATATAATTATTATATTATATATATATATATATATATATATATATATATATATATAATATAGTATATAAGTATATATATATAATATATATATATATATATACTATTATTATATATATATATATATATATAATATATATCTTGAGATTTGGTTGAAGTTTGTTTAGAAATATGCGTGTATCAGGTGAACCAAAATTTGAAAAATTTAGAACAGAAAATGTTTGTGACTTCGTGCGTTATAGAAAAAAGTGACATTTACGTGCAGATCATTTTAAAGTTTATCGAAAAGGCACTAATGATGAATTTATAGAACTATGTGCAAAGCACTAGGAATTTCTGTTCAGGAAGCTTATAATCTCCTGAGGGAGGAAAGTGCCAAAGAAAGAGAATTAGCTAGAGAAGCAGAAATGGAAGAAAAGAGATTAGCTAAAGAAGCAAAAATGGAAGAACAGAAATTAGCCAAAGAAATGGGAGGAGATAAAGCTAGCCAAATAAAAAGAGATAGAACTTACAAAAAAAGCTCACAATGGAAAAAAATGAGCTGAACAACAGAAAGAGCGCGCGCTAGAGGAAAAAGAAACTGAAGCCGAGCACAGGAGAAAGTAAAACTTGAAGCGGTTAAAAGCGCAAGAGAATTAGAGGAGAGAATGCTTAAGATGAAATTGGATGCGGAAGACCGCTAAAGACATCATGATGCGGCAGTAACTTCTTCACAGAACTCCTCAAATACAAATAACGTTCCTTATGCCAGCAAATTTCCGAAATTAAAGCTTCCTAACTCCAACGAAAAGACCAATGATATTGAAGAATTTATTATTGTTCGAAAAGCAAGCGGAAATGAATGGTATGCCGAAAGAGAAATTTGCCTTAGTGCTCGGATCATTCTTAACAGGAAAATCAGTCCAGGTATTCAATAATTTTACGGTAGAGGAGCTTAAAAATTATGAAGACTTAAAGAGAGCATTGTTGATCAGATACAACCTCACCGAAAGTGGATACTGCACAAAATATAAAAGTATGAGCCCGACTGAAGATGACAGTCCGAGGGTGTATATCTGAAATATCGTCGAAGCACTTCGAAAATGGGTGACCGCGACAAAGTTGAAAATGACCGCCGACGATCTTATAAATTTCTTTTCGATTGATAAATATTTGAGTACGGTGCCGAAAGAGCTTGCTATCTATTTAAAAGAGAAGAATGAAAAAGATATAGATGAAATAACAGTCAGCTCTGAAAATTATTTTGAAGCACATCACATCAAGTTAACGTCATGTCACATATATATAATATATATATATCCATATCCATATATAACTACCATTATTATTATTATAGCGTACCCCTACTTATACTCCACTACTATCTATATATATATCATATATATATATATATATATTATCATATATATATATATACTATTATCTATATATATATATATAATATATATATATATTTCTATCTTTTAAAGGGCAAGCTTTAAAATTTGCAAAAACCGCACGTGTGAAAAAATCGATTTTCGAAATTTTTACTTTTCGTTCGTTTTGGGTTCAAATTCCGAAAAAAATCCAATATTTTTGCAACCGCTCTTTTAAATTTATTTATAGCATATTCATCTTAAGTATATTTAATAGGGTAGTATATATAGGTATAATATATATATATATAATAATATCCCATATAATATTCTATATATATATATATATATATACCATAATATATATATATATCATATAATACTATATATATAAAATATAAATAATAATACTAATATATATATAGTATATATATATATAATATATAGAATAAATATAGTTCTAACTATAAGTACCTATAATATATATATATTATATATATATATATATATATATATATAATTAATATATATATATACTATATAATATTATATATATATATACTTATTATATATTATGGGTGATACTCATATATTATATATATATATATATTAAATTTATAATAAATATATACTGTATATATATTTATCTACTCATACCTATATATAATCCTATCAATTATATAATATATATATATATATATATAATATATATATTATATATATATATAATATATATAGTATATATATATATAGGATATAGGATATATATATATATCCTTGAGATTTTGGAATTGAAGTTTGTTAAAAAAAATATTATAGCTGTAATCAGGTGGACCCCCACACAATTTTGAAAAAATAGAACAGAAAATTTTGTGACTCGTGACTCGTGCGTATAGAAAAAGTGACATTTGACGTGCAGATCATTTTTAAAGTTTATCGAAATGGCATCTAATGATGAATTTATAGCTATGTGCAAAGCACTAGGAATTTCTGGTCAGGAAGCTTATAATCTCCTGAGAGAGGAACGTGCCAGAGACAGAGAATTAGCTAAAGAAGCAGAAAAGGAGGAAAAGAGATTAGCTAAAGAAGCAGAAATGGAAGAAAAGAGATTAGCCAAAGAAATGGAGGAGATAAAGCTAGCCAAATAAAAAGAGATAGAACTACAAAAGCTTCAAATGGAAAAGGAGCTGGAACAACAGAAAGTAGCTGCTGCGCTAGAGGAAAAGAAACTTGAAGCCGAGGCACAGAAAGTAAAACTTGAAGCGGTTAAAAGCGCAAGAGAATTAGATGAGAGAATGATGCTTAAGATGAAATTGGATGCGGAAGACCGCTAAAGACAACATGATGCGGCAGTAACTTCTTCACAGAACTCCTCAAATACAAATAACGTTCCTTATGCTAGCAAATTTCCGAAATTAAAGCTTCCTAACTCCAACGAAAAGACCAATGATATATAAGAATTTATTATTGTTCGAAAAGCAAGCGGAAATGAATGGTATGCCGAAAGAGAAATTTGCCTTAGTGCTCGGATCATTCTTAACCGATAAAGCAGTCCAGGTATTCAATAATTTTACGGTAGAGGAGCTTAAAAATTATGAAGACTTAAAGAGAGCATTGTTGATCAGATACAACCTCACCGAAAGTGGATACTGCACAAAATATAAAAGTATGAGCCCGACTGAAGATGACAGTCCGAGGGTGTATATCTGAAATATCGTCGAAGCACTTCGAAAATGGGTGACCGCGACAAAGTTGAAAATGACCGCCGACGATCTTATAAATTTCTTTTCGATTGATAAATATTTGAGTACGGTGCCGAAAGAGCTTGCTATCTATTTAAAAGAGAAGAATGAAAAAGATATAGATGAAATAATAGTCAGCTCTGAAAATTATTTAGAAGCACATCACATCAAGTTAATATATATATATATATATATATATATATATATATATATATATAATAATAAAAATATTAATATATATAATATATATATATATATATATATATATATATATATATATATATATATATATATATATATTTATATTTTAAAGGGCAAGCTTTAAAATTTGCAAAAACCGCACGTGTGAAAAAATCGATTTTCGGAATTTTTACTTTTCGTTGGTTTTGGGTTCAAATTCCGAAAATCATATTTTTGCACCGATATTTAATTAAATTTTTTTTAGCATATTATTTAAGTATATATATATATAATTATTATATAATACTATATATATATATATATATATATATATATATATATATATATATATATATATATATTATTATAATATAAATATAATATATATATAATATATAATAAATAAATATTAATATATATAATATATATATAAAAAATATATATATATATATTATATATATATATATATATACTAATATATATATATATATATATATATATATATATATATATATATCTTGATTTTTTTTTGTAAATGTTTTTTAAAATTTATGTGTGTATCGGGTGTTTTACAAAAAAATTTCAATAAAAAATAGAAACAGAAAATTTGTAGAACAGGATAAGTATAGAAAAGTGACATTTGACGTGCAGATAATTTTTAAAGTTTATCGAAATGGCATCTAATGATGAATTTATAGCTATGTGCAAAGCACTAGGAATTTCTGGTCAGGAAGCTTATAATCTCCTGAGAGAGGAACGTGCCAGAGACAGAGAATTAGCTAAAGAAGCAGAAAAGGAGGAAAAGAGATTAGCTAAAGAAGCAGAAATGGAAGAAAAGAGATTAGCCAAAGAAATGGAGGAGATAAAGCTAGCCAAATAAAAAGAGATAGAACTACAAAAGCTTCAAATGGAAAAGGAGCTGGAACAACAGAAAGTAGCTGCTGCGCTAGAGGAAAAGAAACTTGAAGCCGAGGCACAGAAAGTAAAACTTGAAGCGGTTAAAAGCGCAAGAGAATTAGAGGAGAGAATGCTTAAGATGAAATTGGATGCGGAAGACCGCTAAAGACAACATGATGCGGCAGTAACTTCTTCACAGAACTCCTCAAATACAAATAACGTTCCTTATGCTAGCAAATTTCCGAAATTAAAGCTTCCTAACTCCAACGAAAAGACCAATGATATTGAAGAATTTATTATTGTTCGAAAAGCAAGCGGAAATGAATGGTATGCCGAAAGAGAAATTTGCCTTAGTGCTCGGATCATTCTTAACCGATAAAGCAGTCCAGGTATTCAATAATTTTACGGTAGAGGAGCTTAAAAATTATGAAGACTTAAAGAGAGCATTGTTGATCAGATACAACCTCACCGAAAGTGGATACTGCACAAAATATAAAAGTATTGAGCCCGACTGAAGATGACAGTCCGAGGGTGTATATCTGAAATATCGTCGAAGCACTTCGAAAATGGGTGACCGCGACAAAGTTGAAAATGACCGCCGACGATCTTATAAATTTCTTTTCGATTGATAATATCTGAGTTACGGTGGCCGAAAGAGCTTTGCTAATCTATTTAAAAAGAGAAGAATGAAAAAGATAATAGATGAAATAATTAGGCAGCTCTGAAATTACTTTAGAAGCACATCATCAAGTTAATATATATTAAATAAACTTTTTATATATATATATATAACTTTTTATATATATTATTATATTTATTATATATATATTATTATATATATATTATATATTATATATATATATAATATTATTTATTATATATTATATATATATATATATATTATATTATATATTATATAAATTATATATATTTTATATACTTTATTTGATATATTATTTATTATATATTATATTATATATATATAATATATTATATATATATATATATATATATATTTTTTTTTATATTTTATATATTATATTTATATATATATATTATAACCTTATATATTTATATTTTAAAGGGTCAAGCTTTAAAATTTGCCAAATAACCGCACGTGTGGGAAGAATTTCCATTTTCTGGAATTTTTTTACTTTTCGTTGGTTTTGTGTTTTCTTAAAAATTCCGAATATATCAACATATTTTATGCACCGAATTTTTAAAATTATTTTTTTTAGCATATTAATTTAAGTATATATATATATACATATATATATTTATATATTATATATAATGTATATATTATATATACCTCCTTATAATATATATAATATATATATAAGTAATATTATATATATATATATATATATATATATATATTATATATATATATATAATATTATATATATAATAATTAATATATATAATATATTAATATAATTATATAAATAATATATATAAATATATATTATATATGTATTATATATATATATCTTAGAGATTATGTTGAAGTTTGGTTAAAAAATTTATGCCGTGTATCAGTTGGACACAAAATTTGAAAAAAAATAGAACAGAAAAGATTTTGTGACTCGTGCCGTATGAAAAAGTGACATTTGAACGTGGCGATCATTTTAAAGTTTTTCGAAATGGCATCTAATGATGAATTTATAGCTATGTGCAAAGCACTAGGAATTTCTGGTCAGGAAGCTTATAATCTCCTGAGAGAGGAACGTGCCAGAGAAACAGAGAATTAGCTAAAGAAAGCAGAAAGGAGGAAAAAGAGAGATATATAGCTAAAGACAGCAAGAGAAATGGAAGAAAAGAGATTAGCCAAAGAAATGGAAGAGATAAAGCTAGCCAAAAAAAGGGAAAAAAAAAGAGATGAACTACAAAAGCTTCAAATGGAAAAGGAGCTGGAACAACAGAAGTAGCTGCTGCCGCTAGATTGAAAAGAAACTTGTGAAGCCGAGGCACAGAAAAAGTAAATTTTACTTGAAGCGATAAGATTCGCAGAGAATTAGAGGAGGCTATATGCTTTATAGATGAAATTGGATGGCGGAAGACCGCAATAGACAAAACATGATGCGGTCACGTTAATTTCTCTTCACAGACTCCCTCAAATACATATAAGGTTCCTTAAATGGGCCGCGGAGAGTATTTCCGAAATTAAAGCTTCGCTAACTCCGACGAAAACAGACCAAATGATATTGAAGTAATATGTTATTATTGTTTCGAAAAGCAAGCGAAATGAATGATCGTGCCTAAAGAGAAAATTTCCCTTTAGTGCCTTCGATCATTCTTAACCGGTAAAGCAGTCCAGGTAATTCAAATATTTTTAACGGTAGAGGAGCTTAAAATTATGAAGACTTAAAAGAAGAGCACCTGCTCTGCATCCCCAGATACAACCTTATCCAAATGTGGATACTGGCACAAAAATAATAGTATGAAGCCTGACTGAGATGACAGTTCCGGTTGTGTATATTCTGAAAGAAATCGTCGAAGTCCTTGAAAATGGGTGACGCGGCGGCAAAGGTGAAAATGTATCAGCCGAATCGATCTTTCTAATATTTGTGCTTTTTGATTGATAAAATATTTGAGTACGGTACGAAAGAGCTTCTATCTCTATTTTAAAAGAGAAGATGAAAAAGATATAGATGAAATAATAGTGCATTCTGATATAATAATTTTGAAGTGAGATCACATCAAGTTAACGTCATGTCACGGCCACAGCCAATCAAAAGGCACGGTAATAATAATAACTAGTCACAGCAGTAATAGCATATTACAAAAGCGAGAAATAAATGTAAGTTAATCACAGAAACGATAACCCAGACCCTTTATACCAACATCCATCACGACCAACCTAACAACGGAGCAAACATGAGCCAAATATGGAGGCAACAATAGGCGAGACAAAACGTCGAGTAGCAGAAAAACCTAAGAACAGTGGTTCAACCTTGCTAAGAATGTTCTAGTTGAGAGGGGCACTTAGCTCGAGGAAATTGCTAAGGCACCTCCCTTAACTTCAATAATAGTGACAGGTGAATTAATTAGTAACTTAAATATATATCAGACATGGGAAGACGGAAAAGAGTACGTCAAGCGTCCGAGATTTCCAAAAAGGAGCAAAGTCCTGAAGAAGCTCAGGTGAAGATCTGTCTCTCCTACAGACGCAGTTTATGTTGTGACGACACCAACCCTGATATTGTATTTCGCAACATTTACCTATAATATATGGGACAGTGAAGGATATCGTGTACAGATATCCGGATTGCCTGGTTTGTTAATTTGGGGTGTAAATTTGTACAATGAGAATTACGTACCAGAGGAGTGCCTATTAAACTGGTGCACACACAACCATGAGATTGTTGGACCGACCGACCCCATTGAAGTTTCCATCTCGCAAATGTAGAGATAGATACCTTATTTTGTGGGGCAAACGACCGCAGCAGTGCTGCCAGAGGTCGTGTATTTGTTTATTTGTGATTGGGAATTTTGAGGGGGCGTTACCCATATCAGCCAAAAACCTCGCAATGGGAAGCGACTGTGTCGGGTCTTGTGATGTACAGGACGAGAACTCTGAAAGGAGTTGTTATTTCCCCATTTGCAAGCAGCGAGCTTGAGAGGATTCACTTGAGAATCAAAGGAGGGCCGAAAACGCCGACGATACAAGATTTATTATTTTTTCTGAAAGGGCGAGAACGGAAGTCCGAAACAGGATGGTTAGGCAAGTATACTCGTCTATGCATTTACAAGTCTGTTTTATCTAAGTAGTTGATTGAGAGAACATTCAAAACCAGCAGAAGGAACACAAATAGATAAAGTTCGGATGGGTCAGAGAAGTCCCCGATTTCCATTATGGAAATGAGTATGTAGAAGAGGAAAAGTACTGGAAATTTCTGTTGAGCCACATGTAATTATTTAGTGAGATACCTAAGTATCGGATGTCCCAGGGACATCATTTGTAAATAATTTTGTAGATAATAAGTGTCAGAATGACAGTATAAAAGAGAGTGCCATACAAGAGGGTAGCACATTGCCTCATATAAATAATGCAGATTCATATAACGTCGCAGCTGTAAATGAGATAGAAGAGGCGCATGATGGACAGATAGTAGAGTTAATGCGCGATCGTGAAGTATTCAAAGAGCGACAAAAGGATGATGTAACTCTTCAAAGAATATGGAGGTCCGTTGAAAAGGACGAAAAAAAGTATATTTTAAGAAATTTAATTTTATATAAAAGGGTGATCGAGAATCAGTTGGAGAGGTTCACATAAGTGGTACCAAAGGAGTATAGGAACAGAGTGATGATGGTGGCGCATGATGAAGTTTTAGGAGGCCACCAGGGAGTCAAGAAAACAATGGGGAAAATCACTCAGCAATTTTTCTGGCCAAACTTATATCAGGACGTGACCAGACATTGTTATTCTTGTGACATCTGCCAACGAACATGTTCGAAGGGAGTAGTGAAGAAGGTTCCTTTATGTCCTATGCCGATCATCGAAGAACCATTTCAGAGAGTCATCATAGACCTGATAGGTCCAATCACACCACCATCATCTGAAGGACATCAGTATGTCTTAACACTTGTAGATGCCGCCACGAGGTACCCAGAGGCAGTTCCTCTGAAGAGCATTTCGGCTCAGAAAGTAATAGACAGTCTTGTATCGATCTTCATGAGATTAGGTGTCCCCAAAGAGATATTGAGTGACAATGGGAGACAATTCACATCAAGTTTGATGAGGAACGTAACAAAAATGCTCAAAATAAAGCAGAAATTTTCCAGCGTGTACCATAAATGAGTCAGGGCCTGACAGAAAGATTCAATGGTACATTGAATGGAATGCTTAAGAGAATGTGCAGCGAAGCCAGAATAAGAAAATGCAACTCAAGTTTATCGAAATTTTAACCGTTGTTATTTACATATAGCGGACAGCCCAAGGACCTCTACGGGATTTCTCTTTCCTTTTTTCAGATGTTGCTTGTATGAAGAACTGTGAGGGTCCGAGGGTGCAAATATTGCATGATATCTGGTCGGGTGAATATAACCCGAGAGAGGCAAGGATCGAGCGTACAGATATGTCTTCGACTTGCAAGAGATTGTTCTTTGAATCGAGATTCATTTGAAGTTAGTCTAAGGGAATAATTTCTTTAGCTATGGCCTCAGATAGTGCAGAAGTAGTATTTTTCGACAAAGTATGCCGAAGAATAAGAAAGATTGGAAGGAGAGTGAAGGAGAATAATAGGCTCTTGGAATGGCTACAACTTACCAATACTATACTACCAGTTCTAACAAAAATGCTAATGCGTTGGGGTGGTCCGTACCCGGTTATTGAACCGTACGGAAAAGATAACTATAGGATACTGGTTGGAGAAGTGGTAAAGACGTATCACATTAACTTTCTGAAAAAGTATAATGTAAGAGAAGAGAGTGATGAAGAAGAAGAGGAGGGAAAAAATCGATATGAAATAGGTGCCTCAGCAGTTATTCTGGATACGGAAAACGAGGAAAACATCCACTTGGCAGACATTGATCCATCACCTGTACAAAAGGAGGGGTTGTGTGACACTAATATAAGCAGTGAAATAACGGATCCTATGAGAAGGGACTTGATGGTGATTTTGAAAAAGTATGAAGAGATCTTTACAGATATATTCCTGGCACTGCCAAAAATGATTTTCACGCCATCGACCTCATAGACAACACCCCTATAAGGCTAAATCTTTACAAGTTACCATATACCACCCGCACCGAATTGAAAAAGGAAACCGAAAAGATGATCAAAATGGGGATCATTGTACCATCGACGTCTCCATATTCTGCTCCTGTGGTTGGGGTCCAGAAAAAGGATGGGAGCAAGAGAGTTTGCTCAGATTATAGGGCTCTCAATAGGGTAACAGTTTTTGATCCCGAGCCAATGACCACATTACAAACTTTGTTCACGAAATTTGCCAGAGACCGATACTACAGTAAACTCGATCTTTCGAAGGGTTACTGGCAAATCCCGATAAAGCCAGAGGACAGACATAAGACCGGTTTCTCGACCGAGGACGGTCACTTCCACTACATTAAATTACCATTTGGCATGGTTAATGCCGGAGCTACACTTGTGAGAGCCATGCGAAGGATACTGGACGGGTATAATGATGTAGACTTTTAAATCGACGACATCATTATTCACTCCCAGACCTGGCACGATCATTTGAATACTCTTCAGAACGTACTTAAAAGGCTTAAAGAAGAAGGGTTCACGATACGCCCCACCAAGTGTGAGTTTGCGTCGTCCAACGTGGAATTTCTTGGTCACCATATTGGAAATGGAAACAAGGGTCTCCACGAAGATAACGTAGTCAAGATCATGAAGAGGGAGCCACCTAAAAACAAAAAACAGGTGCGTTCATTTTAAGGTCTTACTGGATATTATCAGGACTTTGTTAAAGACTACGCGAGGGTCGCCACCCCACTCACAGATCTTACTAAAAAGGGAGAACCTACCAAAGTAAGATGGGAAGAAAAGCACCAAGAAGCGTTCGTGAAACTGAAAGAAGCATGAGTTTTTTAGCTCCTCATTACTCGGTAAAGAGAGTGGGGCTTTAAGTTTATTGAGATAAGGACTTTCACAACCGCAGGTGACCGCGTCAAATTCGTCACTAGGATTTGTCCCTTCTCCCATGAAGATACTGGCTATTACAACCCAGTATGGCATATGGCAATTGCAAAAAACTCTCAAGGACCCAAAACGGTACTCGGACTTTTAGAGAAGAGGGCCGTTAATGATTTGTCACCTAGATTTAAATAAAATGGAGCTGTACTTTTTTAAGGGTGTTCATCTTACAGTCGGATCACCGACCCTTGACTGCCATGAACAAAAAGAAATATCAGAACTTAAGGATAATGAGGTGGTCGCTATTCCTGCAAAGGTATAGATTCATTTTAAATCCCATGTAGCGGCAAAGATACATGTGATAGCAGACTACCTAAGCCGTTCATTCAGCGATGGAACTTTTTGGATTCACCTGGAGAGTCAACAACCGAAGAGGAACCCCAAGCAGGATGAAATCAAAATGCTTCTATAAGCACTGTAAATACAAGCCAACATATTACAACCGTTACCATCCTCTGCTTGTGATATTGGAGGGGGCCTAAAAATGTTAACCACGCATGTACAGCTATATATATAAATTTCTCGCTCTCTCAAAAAGTCCATTCTTTCCCCGCCCCAAATAAATGTTAAAATCCTCCATCTTATAAGCAATGTAAATCGTGCCTGCCCCCACTCTCAAACTCTTAACTTATATATATAATAATACATATATTATATATATATTATATATATAATATATAATATATATATTATATATATATAAAATTATATTATAATATATATATTATATATTATTATATATATATATATAA